>LUCW03001551.1:0-124992 GCA_001586965.3 Sphaeroforma sirkka | reverse complement strand
CTGCTTTGAATTTGCTATCTGAGCTAGGACGAGCCACTGATCAATCTGTAGTTTGTTACGAGGACAATCAGACTGCTAAGAAGATGGCTGGAGGAATTGATGACCACCAAAGCGCAGTAAGCATATTGATATCAAATATCATTACGTGCGAGCGAGTTATGTGCAAAGAAGATCATCGCATTGGAAGACAGTCGGTTGAGCTTGATGATTGCTGATGCATTGACCAAGGCATTGCTCTAAGGTTGCTTTCGTGAAGCACCGCAGTCACATGATGAAACGCCGCTGCTACCGTTGTGCTGTGGTCTGTGTCTACATCTCTTTGTCGTTGTGGCTAGTTTGTGGGGGAGATACATGTCTAATGATGTCCGATGACTATGTCTCTTACGTCCATGGGGGGAAGTGTAGAAAAATCATATTGTCAAAGGTGAATGATGTTTAAGTGTTGGACTCAGACCTAGTCCATCGAGGAACAAATTCTCTAAAGTATGTTTTTTGCATGTTGTGTTTACGAATGTGTTTCGTACAAATTGTGTTTGATTTATTATATGTATAATTTTGTTACAGGTATCATTTGATAGGAGATATTTTCCCTTTCATATGACACCTTATTCAAGTTGTGTGAGTGAATATTCATTGAGTTGTGAGTCTTAGAAGTTTAAGTGTATTTGAAGAAATTGTGATTGTATTTTTAGAGATGGAATCTAAAATAGACCGCGCACGTCCGTTGGAATTTCTTTGGCAAAGGAAATTTTTTCGAGCCGAAAGGGCCGTTCAATTTTGACGAAAAAAATAGTATAAATACGGAGTACAAAAGGAAATAAAGAGCACTTTCACAGAGTTGAAAAAATTCTCACCGATTGTGTTTGACCTATTATATGTGTAATTTTGTTACATGTGTCATTTGATAGGAAATGGTTTTCCCTTTCATATGACACCTTATTCAAGTTGTTTGAGTGAATATTCATTGAGTCATGAGTCATAGAAGTTTAAGAGTATTTGTAGAAATTGTGTTTGTATTTTTAGAGATGGAATCTAAAAATAGACTGCGCACGTCCGTTAAAATTTCTTGACAAAGTAAATTTTCGAGCCGAGAGGGCCGTTCAATTTTGACGAAAAATAGTATAAATACGAAGTACAAAAGTAAATAAAGAGTACATTCACAGAGTTGAAAAATTCTCAGCGTTTACCACAGGCTTTAGTGCAGCGGCTACAAAGTGATGCTGAATGGACCAGCATACGTAACAATGGGTTTTACGAGTCGGTGGGGGAGCCGCAGGCGGTAGCAGGTCGGTTGACGGGGGATGGTTTGATGTTCTTCACTTCAACATACAAGCAAAGGTCTTGGATAGATAGGGATGCGTCTAGTGTCAACGGAACGACTAAGTATGTAGTCCTTAGTTTGTTCTTGATAAGAATCAGGTAGACCGTACAAGAAAAAGATCCTGGGTATAGTCGGGGGCGAAAGTGGTACCCTGTTCACGTGCATAACGTATTAGTAGCTCGCATCTGTAAGGCATGTTTAACCTGGCCCGATAGTTGAACGCGCTCACCAGACGAACATGAATATTGCCCTATGCATGGCTGTTCAAGCCCAACAGCCTCGCCACATGTGGACCAAGGTCAAATCTCACGCCTCCCATCCACGCGCCATCAACTTCACCAACCCCAGCAACTTTATTCTCTTTGGGCGACCCGTCATCCCCTACGTCAAAGCCCCTCGCGTTTACGGCTGCATAAATCTCAGCTACAACCATGGCAACAAGGATAAACTCCGCTCCAAATGCCGGGTGGGTATTCTGTTCTCCTGTCACGACTCGGAATATCGCATGATTCACGCTGCCACTGATCAGGTTATTTTTTATCTCCCCGCATGTAGAATTCAACGAGGGAACCTTCTCTCTTTCGAAGGAACCTTCTCTCTTTGGCACCACTATGGCTCTAAAGTCAAACCCTACATTTTGCCCAAACAGTTCCAAGTTGTCGACACGCACCGCGATACCCCTCCCTTGCCGAGCCTTCGTCTGGTCCGACCCACCCAGCAACGTCGACCCCTTGGCCGCCTCCCTTGCCGAGATAGCTGTACCTGCATCCCGCAAACCCCATAGACGTCTTCAACTTGTTATCAACTAGGTTACCCATCTTACCACACGCAGTACTGCCGACAAGACCGCCCGCAAAGCTTTCCTATTCTCGCCACAAAGCTTCGCCAATCGTCTACTGCCGTCGACCGTCTGCAAATTCAGACATAAGTGGACCTACACTAAAACTAATGGACATCATCAGGTATACATATGGGAACAAACTGATAGAAGTGATTTCCCACATCCCTCGATCCCAAGTGGTCATCTCATATAGAGTAGGGAGAAAATATCACTTTTCTAAATACGAAGCTAAATAAATCTCATAATTATCATATACTATTTTGATACTGCTCTTGAATAAACTTAGGACTTTGATAACTACGATCTCATAGCTATATAGTAGATATAACATCACCCCATGAAAGAGGTAGTTATGTTCCATTGAAACGACTTGAAACACTCACTACCCGCAAAGAATGAACACAACTTCATAGTATTTGCTCTCGAAATATACTAAGTATTTGTGTCGTATATTTTGAATCGTTCATATTGTTTGTGAGTTATCTTTTACAATTTATCACTCGTAGTTCCCATAAAAAAAAGCTTCCACCACCACCTCCACCTCCATCTCTCTGGGTCGCAAATTACAATAGCTACGTTGGGTGCACCTGACTTCATAATGTACAGTACTTCTATTACCCGACTTCATAATGTACAGTACTTCTATTTTACCTGCCCAATGCCCTTTATGTTTTGTACACTTCTAAAATTAAAACAATTAGACCCATCCAAAACACTTTAACTGATTTATACTAAGCATATCGTCGCTCTATAGCTTCTGCCTCGTTCATTCACTATAAAAAGTGCGACAGAATTGACCTCAACACTTTCTTCATCATTTGGGTCAGTCATGCTGTTACTAATCACTCGTACTTCACGAGCTGTTGGATTGCAACTATTGACCTTATTCGTAACGCTTAATATATTCAAACTATGCAAAACTTCGCTCTCTCGACTATCTACTACCGACTGTATGCAAAAAAACATTTACTTGGTTTGCATATAAAGAAACAATGATTGTTTATTTCTACCAGGCCTTCTGAAGTTACATACACTATACGTATCACACATCATGAATCCACTTTAGTAGAGGAAAAGGAGAGATCACTAGAACGGACTTATAAGAATGCAATTAAACCTCCACTTTGCAGATTAAAAGTAAGTTCGGCACACGTTTTTACCAATTATATTGAAGGTTTTATAAATTGAAGTTCATTTACATACAATTCACAACCTCACAAACCCCGAAGATTGTTGTTGTGCCCACCTGAGGTAGTAGATTCTATTTATTTTGTGAGATTAAAATGTTATCACGCATCACAGGACTTATACCATGCGTAGGAAAGACTCAGTTTCCTCAACAACGGGTGCTTCATCAATTCACTCCTAATGATGTGACATTCATTCTACTATTTGCCCCTAAATAATCCAGACTATAAAAAAAAAAAAATCTGCTGGGAAAGCTTCCCAAATATTCTTGTTCGGTGATATTTATGGTTACGAGATGAATTATCTTGGATTGAAGAATATTGCCTATACATCCGTCCAATAAGAGTGAGGAAATGACCGGGGTTTCAGGCCACCGAGATAGTGAAGAAGTACAAAGTCATGGGAGAATACAAAAGTGCTCATTGCATCAAGCTGTGGGTATTTGAATTTGAGTAGAGGCCCGCCCCGTAAATGATTTAAACTGATAAATTCACTTCTAGAAAGATTGTCATATTCTCCTCCCAGAGCAATCGAACAAAGGAAAATTATACATTTCTAGGTGAGCATATTCATATTTATGAAAGCTAATGAAATTTAAACAAAGCCAGAGGGCAAAGGAAAGTCATAGACTTGTGATTGTTTTAACACAAGGATATTAGTGTTAATCCATAATAGAGCCCGATATCAAACTTTTTTTTTACAGTTTTATAGTCACCTCCGTAAATTGTACTATTACTCATTGACCAACCGCCCGAAGGCCTGGTATGTAAACAGGATCCAGGACTTGGGGAGTCTATGTATGGGTATGATGAATATTACCAAGAGATATCAAAAAATAAATCCTTCTTTCTTCATTCATTTATATTCAACTTAGATAGGTGTGCCTATGATTTGACAGATTACAGGGCAAATTGAAATCGATCAAGAAGAGAAGTGAGACCATAATATATAGGGTGAGGATTCGTCAAGGTGGATTGTAAAGCAACTGGAATTTGAATCCATTTGAAGTGGTTCGATTCCCGTCATTTTAACTTGCGATGCCGACAATTTAAACCATAGGACAAATTTCATTGATGATTATCTATAATGATTGTTGCAGAACTGGGTATTATAATATTTAGCGACCTCAGTAGAGAAGTTAATAGCGGGTAGGATTGATTTAACCTATCATACTTCATATAATTTACTAGCCAATCATATACAAACCTTGAGTTTAAGATAAAATTCATTGGTCCTAGAGCGCCCTTTCTATTCAAATTCCTGAAGACAACCGCTACCTGATTTTCTTTCCAGTACGAAATACAGCAAAAATAACAGAAAAATACATCACAAAGTTTATATCCTTACAGGGAATGATTCAGGTAGATAATTGATTTGAAGTGATATTCTATCATCAGGAGTTTGCTACTTTTAAAGATACCCCCACGCTAATGTTCAATTTTCGGCTGGGTGAGATCTTCCCTCAGGCGGCGCTCTAACCGAATCCCTATTTTCACATAAGAATAATTTGTTATAGTGGGAAAATAAAATATAAACTCGTTTTAGGGGGTATACAAAAGAGGGAAAGTGTTCTAATTAGTGTAACCCTTTAAGATCACTATGGTTATTTGAAGACACAGTCACATCTTATACCAACACAGTGTATACATTGATATAATGAGGTATATCTTGGACACTTACTCGTACACAGGTTGCATACCTAGTGAACCCTTGAGTATACTAGAATTAAGGAACAATATTATTTATTTCAACTTGGATAAACTTTTATGTCTATATACACATCAGGCTTCGTATTTGTTGGAGAGGTTCTGAGAGAATTGAAGGGAAGTTAAAGCTGTCGAACTGCCGTGAGAGCTTGGGGCTAGTGATGCAACGATAAAATACATAGGATGAGTTAATTCACGACGATGAATACAGAATACCTCTCTACAATTAGGTGAGAACTAAACATGTGTACCATTGCGTGGAATAAACCTGGCCCACACTCGTAGTGGTAGTATGGATTGAGTCATCTGAGATATTTTAAACGTGATATAAAGAAGTGTGAAGTTGTCGTCCGCAATTCCGTTTCGGAGCGAAGTTGGAGGCTGTCCGATACCACACCACGCAACTGATGTATTTGGAATATCCTGGCTAGCCATAGCGGGAAGTATCATAGGCGGTACCAGAAGTCTGAAAGATTTGGTCAGTACCGAAATATGAAAATACTATTCCAGTAGAGTGATGAGACGGGTGTATAGGGAACGTCAATCTATCAACCAGTACTGGATGTGGATAAATTGGTGCGACAAATTATCACATATTTGTGTGATCAGCTAGAAAAACGGACTAAGTCCTTCAAGCCCCTGCCTTCCGGAACAACATAACCAATGGGGCAGGTTTTCTTGACGAACGCCCTACTAGCACTACTATGTCCTATGACGAGTATCGCAGGCCGGTTGGCCATCGCAGTAAAGTTACTACTCTCCGAATGGCTAAAACGAATGACATTACTAACCCTAAATGGTCCGAAATATCAGATATCAATTGCCTCATTGTGGTTCCCCCACGACCTTGTGCTCTGTGGTGGAACACTTTCTTATCGCTATCCAGGAACAGTCATATATTATATAAAATACAACATCTACTTCCTTGAGTCATGGATCGACTGCAGCAGGTGAACACTCTTGGCTCTACACTCTGGTCATCTTAGGCCTCAGACTTTGGTCACTGTTTTGGGCCCCATCTGTTCCCATGTTTTCTCTGCTAATAATTTCGCACCAACAATGAAGTACATGCATCGCCGCCAGACTTCAAGCCGAAGCCAACATTCGCCACATCAACACGAATACTTTTTATGGTCCTGTTGGACGTTTTTGATGGCCTCTTTCTTGATATGCTCGATGAAGGCGCTTGTTTTGGGCTTCATGGCTTCACGCCCTCCTCCCGCACAAATTAGTCACGCAACAACGTGAATGACCTCCTTACCCGCGACTTTGCTCACTGGGACTTCATTACATTGGTCGCCAACAACGATCCAGCATTTCACAGCCAAAGCGTGAAATCGATGATCCGTTCCCGCCGGAACTTGCCATCCTCTTACTGTCCACAACAAAACGCCAAAGTGAAACGTCCCCACGACACCCTAGAGAATCTTGAATCTTGTCCACTTTTTTCTTATAGATGCTGGTGTTTCTTTATCTATTACACCGGGGCTATACACTCACACAATTTGAGAAGCTCCGCACCCAATACTGCACATTTTATTCCTAGACTAACCCTAAACGTGCCCATTTTGGCTGCATCGTTAACTTGCCTTTAAACTCCACACCAAAAGAATTGGTTGTTGTTTATTTAATATATGCAAGCATTTTTGTACTAGAACAAACTATAGCATAATTGTGGGTGTAAACAAACGCACTTAAATGTGGTCAGGAGTGGGCCGAAAAAAGCTGGGTGGGTTTAAATCCGGAGGGAGAGGTTTGCCTGTCCCGAGAGTTCGAAACCCCCCACCCATAAACCTACCTTAGGATTTCTGTTTCTGCTGGGAAAGTTGTGTTTTTGTGATACATTCATGCTAAGGCTTTGCCAGAAATTTAGTTAACAGATCAGCGGGGTTTAGATCAGTGTTAACATAAACAATGGGGATCATGCCGGTTCGAGCTCAGTCTCAAATATAGGGAGTGCGGACGCCAATGTACTTTAGATCTTTAACCATGCCTGTACCAAACGCGACTTTGATTGTTGATTGATTATCGACATATAAGTGTAAGGGGTATTGCACAGAATGCCCCATTGCGTTGAGTATGCTCCCAATCCAGGCATTGTCATTTGTTGTTTCCTATGCCGCTATAAACCCTGCTTCTGTAGAACTAATGCCGACAGTAATTTGTTTCTGGCACACCGATGGACAGGGAAATTGTTGATGCCGGTGTGATATTTTCGTGTATGAGGGCATGAGCCCCAGTCAGAGTCGGTGAAGGCGGAAAGATAACGACGGATATAGCGATCATCGGGGGACACTGCGTCAGTGTAATAAATCGTTAGATTACGGGTAGTCAACAAATAGTAAAAGCATCCGAATGGTAGCGTCATCATAATAGGTGCAACACTTAAAGCTGCGAGCTGATTACAAGTGCACGCGGTGTCCGGGCGGGTCATTTTGGCGGCAAATCCGAGGGTGTTGTTCTCAAATATTAAAGTATTTTAAAGTGTTTTAAGTTTTAAGTGAATAGTTGTGATTTATTTGATTCGAGTCCTTGCTTTTATATGTATTGGACTCGTGATCCTTGAGCCATTAAAAAAACACCTCTTAGGGTGAAAAAGGTTCTCACTTAATCTATGATCCAATCCAAAGGCAGCGTCGCCACGTCTTCAACTGATCGTGGCTTCCAATATAATCTTTGGCCTTATACATTTAGATTGTACTCCTCCAATATATAGGGATGCCCGCCCTTGTGCCCATCAAAGATTTTCTATAATGATGTTTCCGTACTCCTGGCACTCCGGCTCCGAGATTAATTTCCATCTGTAATATTTCTGTGTCCCTCTCTGAGTTTAGATTCTCTCCTTGGTTGATGCTGGGATAAACCTTATTGAACCTCCGGTGTTTAACCGTAGTTTTATGCTTGGTAAACAATCCTGGTTACTGCAATCAATAGAGGGCCACGAGAGGTTTTCTATATTTGCCGTGGAATATCTGTCCCGTGAGTGTACCACGGTGGTCGCCAGTGCGGGTGTGTATCTAGGGGCTAGAGTACCAGGTTACCGCTGGCGTCGACATATACAAGTATGATGTCCCGGTTGTGCAACCAGATGTTCTCGTCTTGGTCGTTCTGGACAGACCCAAGGCGACGGAGGGCTAAAGGCGGCCGGCTTAAGAGGCCTCGGATGAGCTTCATCAGCACAGAGTTGGCGGGGGATACTATAGCTCAGTGCGATACTACCTTTTAACGGAGAATATACACACTGATGTAAACTGGTGTCCAGTTTGAAATAGAGGTAAGCCGTGTTGACATCATAATGATGTACAGAGCGGGTTTGGAAGGCTACTTGCTGTGGCAATGATGGTACAAAAAGTCGTGGCGAAAGCCGTAAGAGCGTGCGTATCTCAGAAGGGGAGGACAGCAAACATATTATTTGAACTTGCGTGGGGTAGGGGTAGTTGGCGTGGTGAACACGGCGTTCACACGTTTGGTACGAGTGTCAAGCTTGGCATCGGTGGGAGCCGGAAGTGTGATTAATTTATCAATGTACTGGGGTCGAATATTGTTCATTGTTTCTCACTTTTCCACATCGAGACAAAGATCCTGAATAGCAGTGCCTCAACGTGAAGCAGTTGATCTGACGAGAAAATATTCTTTGGTCTGATTCTGACACGAATCGGGAAGTCCAGAGCGAAATAAGTCTTGGACGTAATCAGGTATTAAAATAGCCACCATAGTCTCTGGCGTAATCTGGCGTTGCCCACTCACGTAGTTGTCTCATCATCCTGACGCTTAAATCGACGGAGGTAACCGTGACATATGAATTTACGGTCTTTGGCCGAGTCGAGCTCAAAATTAACGGGTCAATTTGTAAAGTAGGAGCCAGGGGTGACTGAGGAAGGTGCCGTTGTGGAGGGAGGTACGAAGGTCAGTGGAGAGGGATCGGAGTATGATTTGATAAGCTCACTGGTACGCGCTAGATTTTTTTTTGGGTTGTTGCACATTGAGCAGCAGTCATATTGGTAGGATTTTGGCTACGTAGTGGAGGAGCGGGCAGAGATGAGTAGTGTATTCAGCAGCAATGCCTATAATGACTTGTCTAGTTCAGTTGATAAGCAATAATTTCATGAACTGACGAGAGACGAACTATGCTCGATATAGGGTTAGGGTTTAAAAATCGGAACATGAAATCGTGAAAACTCAAACAACGTTGTACTGCCCAAACAAAGCCAGTAGGTCTTAAATGGGTTCTTACACTTAAAATCCGATGTGTATGCGAAAGGACTTGCACAGCAGTATGGTCGAGCTTTTGTGGAGACGTCATCACCAGTCGTTGCCAAGGAAACAGTGCGTGTGTGCTTAGCCATTGCAGCATCGAAGAAGTTGGATATACTGCAGTTTGATGTAAAAACTCCGTTCTTGCATGGCCCCCTTTGGAGGATGATGTGTAAACTGAGATCACCGTGGTTTTGTGTTGCTGGTTAGTGACTTAATGACGATGATCTCAAGTTGATCGATGAAGGTGCTAGCTACAATTTGACGAAGAGTATATATGGTCTCAAACAAGCTGGGCTATGTTGATTCGTGCATTTCAGAGATTTCCTCATTAATGTCGTTGGGTTACGACCAAGTCTTACGGATACCACCTACCTTTTTATGGGAAAGCAATTCATTTCTAGTCGTTTATGTTGATGATGGTTTGATCTTTTTGACTTCACACGTCGAATGGGGTAGAGAAACTTTACCCGATGATTAAATTTGGAACAAAGTCGCTAAATGTACATTAAAAAAATGTGGAAAGTCACTATATTTACATATATATATAATATATATTATATATATATATATATATATATATATATATATATATATATGTATGTATGTATGTATATATATATATATATATATATATATATATATGAATATACAATAAGTAAATATATATATATAATATAGAATATAATATATATATATATATATATATATATATATATATATATATATATATATATATATATATATATATATATATATTATATTATTATAAGAATATAAGAATATAAAAATATAATAGTATAATAATATAATGATATGAAAATATAATAATATAACAATGTAATATTATAACAATATGTACACACACACACGTGCGCGTGCACACACATAAGCACGCACACGCACACAATCCATAAATACTCTTCTACAGCTCACAAATTGCTTCATTTTGATCATGTTGCGCTATTCACCAACAGCTCACCAAATTCAGCAGACACCTCAGTACATACATAATCGTCGAATCTACCGTGCAGAAATGCAGCCTTCACGTCAAACTGTAGAGTGTCTAGCTTCTCGGAAGCGGCGATAGCCAAACATGCACGAACTGTCTCCTTAGTCACCACAGGGTACGAAGTTCTAACATAGTCACGACCGTACTGTTGGGAATAACCTTTGGTGCATAGGCGAGCTTTATTTCGTACAATCTTGCCGTGCTCATCACGTTTGATAGTGAGAACCCACTTGAGACCCAAAGGCTTCGTATGCACAGTGCGCCGCTGTTTTAGAGTCCAGACCTTCATCTTCAACATAGACCGCAGCTCTCCTCGCATTACTTAACGAAACTGTTTTTCATCTCATGTTTCTGGCAGATCCTTATATGCTATCTCATCTTCAGCAAAGAAACCGACATAATCTCGTTTACGATCGCTTTTGAGGTTTGCGCCAGTGTGGGAGGAGTGTGGTCAGTATCTCGGTCACGTTTACGCAGACCGTCAATCATATCTCTACGGCCCTGAACATGAGGTCTTGTGCGTCTCCCAATGGAGTGTGTTTATCAACCAAGTCTCGCTTCTGCCCATTCATTCTTAGATATCCGAGATATACGCCAGGACCAGACACGTTCCCACCATCACTGTCATCATCATCTGATACAGTATTTTGCTCAACTTGACCTTCGTCTGAACTGGGGGTTGTCTGGTCGCCTCCCGTTGCACCGCCTGCTGTAGCATTTATATCTGCTTCAGCAACAATCTCTGCTTCATCTTCAGTCTCTTACCCCATTGCATCATCTGTGATCGGTTTATTACGCTCTCAATCTTCCTTTATCATATTCTCCTCAACACTTGAGAAATACACATCGCTGTCTGAACTGCAATCCCCAGCACCAGGTGTCGCCAACTTTGCTGAACGCGTGTTACGCGCCACAGTTGGATCAACCCGGTGATCACGCATGTTACGATGCGCTTCGTCTTCGTATTGTATATATGCATACTTCCACCCACAGTATTTAAGCTGGGTGCGAGAAGAATACCGCTTAAGCCTTTTTGGATAACTTCTATCCTTTATCACCCGTCAGAAAGTAAACCTTAGCGCTGAATAGTATGGCGTGGGTCAGAGTTGGGTTGATACCAGTCCAAAGTTCTTCGCGCGATACTGATCCATCTTTCTGAGGCATACTGTTGATCAACCATGTTGCATATATTACCGCTTCCGGCCAAAACTCTTCAGACAGTCCAGCTTACGCAAGTAGATAGGCCCGTTCACATCGTCCGTTATGTTCAGGGGTCCGAGCACCTGTAAGATTATGTACGAAGCCCCGAGTCGCCAGCATATATTTCCAAGTCTCGTTCACAAACTCACCGCCAGGATTACTGTGCATGTCAGGAAATCTTCTGAGTATTGCAAATTTCGTATCCAGCAAGGTGCGCATCGCCGTGGTTGCATCAGTTTTAAGTTTTAACCCTAAGCACCAGTTCTTATCTGTCACATCGTCCAAAACGTGAAAACCATACCGCTTGCCGTTCAAGGATGGCGTCTTGGATGTCTCGAATATGTCGACAAAGAGCTTCGAGCCTGCAATCTGTAAAGTAATACTGTCACTTTCTTCTTCACTTGCTTCTTCGCTCGCGACTTTCGTGATATCCGTGATCGAGTCAGCTTTCCTTCAGCACACACTTTGCAAAATGGAAGCTTATCCGTCCAACCTTTCGTGACCTTCTCCATACCAGCACAGGTGAGTGTTTCGCGCATCAACTGAAGACTAACGTGGCCAAGTCTGTGATGCCACATCTTCATAATATCTATGATACTGTCTGCTGCAATAAAAGCTCGATTTGTATCGAAATCCGATCACTTTCCATCAAGTCTAACAAGGAGACGATGTACAAGCCATGTCGTACCTCTGCGTTGACCCTTACCCCATTTGGGCTGCGAAGTATGCAATAGTCGAGTGACATTGAAGCCTTCCAGCCTTTCAAGAACAATCGTCTCACCGATAAAAGGTTAACGCCAGCATTCGGTATCAGTAATGCAAGTCCAGTGTTTGAGCATCCCAGTAATTCCCACTCACCTTCCGCATATATTGCGTGTTACCGACGCCGATCAATCGCTTAATTGAAGATTTCACTTCACATGATGCCCAGGGGTGGACAACTCAGGGGTGAACAACTACATGCATGCTAGCACCAGTATCAACTACAAGCTCAATCTTAGCGATCCGTAAATCACCAGAGTATAAGTTGTATATGATAAAGCTTAGGCCTGGTGGCCTGCTTGTACCACGTGTGATACGGTTTGATTTCGTGTGAGGTAGATTATGTGATGTGGTATATAGCTACGCTGTTGTGCGTCGATACGGCGTGAGGGTTGTAGTATCGTGCAGGTTTGTAAAGGGTCTTTTATGTGGTGCTGGTGTATCGCTCAAAACAGATGGTGGTAGATTAAATGGACTCATAACTTGTCAGCCATACGAAATATCCTACAAATGGCTATATTGCTTTCTCTCTTGAAGATTATATATACTCATCTTACCGCCATATATTGCGAAATTATTGGCCTGATGAGGTGTCATAAGACTGATTACATAACACAGCTCGGAGTACTGAACTGTGATAATATTTTGTTTTTCATAATTGATGAGTTGTGATTGTCTAACAGACGGTAGTGCGGTCAACGAATTGTTTGCCACGTACGGAATAAGTATGTGTCGTGTATCAATTTGGGTGTAGCAAGTAGACGACTTAAAGGTTCACGCGCTTTCGCTATCAGAATGCGTGTATCGGGCTTAACCTATCTATCTCTTCTCCAAGGAGTAACGTGTTGAAACATTGATTGATGATGAACTCGTGGGATCACTAAATATAAAATATAAAAATGAAATTAAGTACCCCCTTGTTAGTGAGGCATCATTCATTTATAAGCGTACAAGCGTTGTCAACAACATGTCGTTCTTCAAGGTTAGAATGAAGGTAATTACTCTCTTGTTAGAGATACATCATGCATTTAAAACGCTCGCGCTATCGGAATGCGTTTATCGGGCTTAACAACTACGTGAGCGATCCCATTATTTGTGTATCTATCTCTTCTCCAAGAAGTGGCAGGTAGAAACATTGCTTGATGTATTCGTGGGATCACTAAATAATAAAGTTAAAAATGAAGGTATGTACCTCCTTCTTAGAAAAGCATCATACATTCTAAAGCGTGCAAACGTTGTCAACAAATGTCGTTCTTTAAGGTTAGAATGAATGTAGTTACACTCTTCCTAGAGACATATCATTTTATAAGCGTGCAAGCGTTGTCAGTAACATGTCGTTTTCAAGGTTTAGTCATTTTTTTAGCGACCTGTACCTGTATATCTCTAATGATTTACAACACGCATTTAATATTATATATATATATATATATATGTATTGATATAGTTGATATATATATATATATATATATATATATATATATATGTATATATATATATATATATATATATATATATATATATATATATATATATATATATATATATATATACATATATATATTGTTTACTTTATATATATTATATATATATATGTATATATATATATATATTATATATATGTATATAATATTATATTATGTATATATATATATATATATATATATATATATATATATATATATATATATATATATATTACATATATATTATAATGCGTGGCATAAATGTACGTGCACGTATCAATGCATTTGCATGTGTGTGCAACGAACGCATGTCCATCCCGTACGTATGTGTGTCGTTTGTGTGGTTATGTACATGAACGTTTTTATATGCATGAACATATGCACATATATGTAATAATATGTATATATGTATTATATATATGTATATACATATATAATATATATATATATATTTGTGTGCCACGTGACGTGCGTGATGTGTGTGCGCGTGTTTTGTTTCCATCATATATGTATCCATAAATGTATATGTATATATATATATATTAATATATATATATATATATATGTATACATATATAATGCATATGCATATACATATGCATATATATACATATTTATGTATGAATATGTATGACATATAGATATGGATATGGATATATGATGATATGAATGGATATGAATATGGATATGATTATGGTTATGGATATGGATATGGGTATATATATATATAATATGTATATATATGTATATGTAATATATATATATATGCAATATATATATATATGTAATATAATATGTATATATATATATTGATATACATATATATAATATATATGCATGCATATATAATAATGTATGTATACATGCATTTATGTATGCCATACAATATGTAATGTAATATGTATATATATGTATAATATAATATAATAACCATATGTATATGCATGTATATGTAATGCGACATAATATATATGATTATATATGCATATGTATGTATAGTATAGTAACAATATACTCTATATGTATATATGTATGTTGCGTAATACATATGCATATGCATATGCATGCTGTGTATGCAGCATATATGTTTATTGATATATATATGGATGTGGATATGGATATGAATGTTGATTATGGATGAATGATTATGGATGGATGTGGAGACATGGATGTATGATGTGGACGTGCATTGCATGCAGCATACATGTATGTATGTAGCATGTATGTATGCCATTAGTATGTATGTATGTATTGGTTAATATATAGCCAGCAATATGTAATATAATATAATATGTGTACATATATATACATATAGCGCGTATATATTAGCATGTATATATAATATGTATGTTATAATATGCAATACATAACATATATTAACAACACATATAATATATGTATGTATGTGCATGCATATGCCATATATGTGTATGTTTTCTTATTACATGTATACTGTACTATGCCTGTAATCCAGTATCTCTCCATAATCTGTCTATCCATATATCAATCTCATAATCACCATATCTGTAATATATCATATGTACATCCACTATATGTATAATGAATATATGCATATATATATGCATGTATAAGTGTGTGTATGGCGCATGTATATTACAAATATAGATATATAGGTATATATATATATATGTATATATAATATATATATATATATACCCATAACCATATCTATATCTATGTTATATGCATATGCATATGCATATATATATATGTATATATATATTTCATATATATAGATATGAGATATGAATATAGATATTGATATAGATAGATATAGATATGGATATAGATATAGGTATATGGGTATATATGAAATACATTATATATATATATATATATATATGTATGTATATATAGTATATATATATATATATATATATATATATATATATATATATATCTATATTTAAATGTAAATATATATATATATATATATATATATACATTTATATACTAGTAGTAGTACTTTGCTATATGTATAAGCGATTGGTCAGGGTTCGATAAACTTGCTCTAATTATCTGTCAAAATGTCACTCATGTTGACTATTCCAATATATTTTTGCAGAAAATAATTCCATACGTGCTCGAAGGATGTCAATTACGACTAAATGTAGTCACGTACAAGTAGAGGCCACCATACAAAGGCATGATTTGCTATTAAACGAGGAGGAAAAATACTCCTGTTTAATTTCTGAATCGTAATATCAACTTACACATCCATCTGTATTTTGGACAAACTTTTAATATCAGAAACGCCATCGATACATGTTTATTTCACCAGTGCGGAGGACAGTATCGCATTTTTAACGCAGCAGCAACAAAATAGGTTGCCGGCATCCCAATTAACCAGGTGGCCAGTCCAACTGACGGCCACCGATGATGTGGATGTGCAGATGGTACACAGACTGTGCGCCATGCTTCCCGTCGTTAATCACTGCCAATAAGAGAAATTAAAATACAAGTTACTACCTGCAGATGGAGTAAGTCTCTTAAAAAGTCTGAGCAATTGTGAACTTTCCGAGTCTGAGCCTTGAACTTAGGTGTAGCAAGTCGGTATCGACGGTGCGATCAACAATGCCAGATGTTGAACTGTTTATCGCAGTAATACTACAGATATACCCTAACTACACCCAATGAGAAACACCAATCAGGGGAGGAGATGAGCCTTCATCCCATTCACAGAAGATCAGAGTTACAAACAAAAGATGAGCTGTAACTGTTGACGATATAAACAATTTGAAAAAGAACCCGCAAATCGATGTGGAACGAATAAAGTACCTATTCTGAAGCCCTCCGTTAGCTTCTCTTGTTTGGCAATCTTGCGGGCCACGTTCAAAAGATGACCTAACAAAGGCTCATCCTCGTCTTTCGCATTTGAAAGTTGAGTGATAGGCTTTCGTGGTATCAGTACTATATGTTGGGGTGCCTTTGACCGAGAAAAAAAAGGTTTGTCAGATAATTCACTCACACCTGATGAATAACACTTTCGACTTGGTAGAAGGTTAGAAGGATGTCTCAGTCATTGTACAAAATGACTAAAGCGCTAAAACGAGTTTCAAGAGCACGCAGCGCAACGTAAAAGTGACCAGCACAAACTTCTCATATGCAAGATAATGAGTATTTTTTACGCTGCATACGACCAAAACGGTTCGGCCTAACTTACAGATCGGATGTAAATTTGAGAACACTTACTGTTGGGAATTTGTCCCGGAATGCATAGCAGGTATCATCACTCCAGACTGCGACAGAAGGAATCTCATTCCTCAGTATCTTACCGAAGATAGTATCCCCCTGCGGTTTTGCCTTTGTGACGTAGTCAAGGTCGGGGGCGGTGATTGAATTATTATACATTTTGTGGACAGTATGAGGTATTGTGCTGCGAAATAGCAGCTGTTTCAGAACAACAGCTCTATGCAGTGAACGTCTTTTCCGGTTTCCTACAGCGCGCTGTATGATGTTTTGAATTTGTAGGTTGCTGATATAAAAACCCTCGGGCGAAACTTAAAAAACCTGCACATGACAGATATATGGAATCACCATCGTTCCCGTGTATCTCTCCCATACTAAGCGTTAATCCCCGCTGATATAGAATAATCATCGTACACGATTCCCAATATTATCAAGTAGATTTTAAGTTGGCCATGAACGCGTCAAATTAATGTAAGTACTACTGTGAGCTCTTTTACACTTATGGTAAAAACCTTGTGTGTATCAATGTGCGTATCTCAGTTTAAGTACATATTAATTAACTTGGTCACAGACATCGAAGGAACGGTTTGGGGATCTACTAGGCAAATAGACATCATACAATGAGGTTGCCACCCGCGGCGGCGAAATCTGAAAGCAGTTCTACACTACAGACTTCTCTACAACAGTGATCATTACTCATGTAGTACACCTAAAGTATGGCGAGCAGTTGTACTTTCAAATGTTCAAGTCGTGCCATCGTATAACCATGCAAATAGCGTCCTAGAACCTAAATATACATGACAACTTGTGTCTTATTTTAATCAGTGACATACCGTTTGCGCTTTGTCGACCTCGTTACTCATATTCCTGGCTTGTTTATATGAATGTACAAATTGACACTGCCTAAGATATATATGGGCTGGCCGGGATGCAATACTTGCAATCACCTTGTGGCCTAGCATGGTGATATATTCCATAGAAGGCAATATTATCTCTTTATTTATTTATTTATGCATCATCTATATAGTCTATTTAGATTATCATTATTGTAATAAATAGCCCATGAAATTAAAAATTGTCCAATTTAGATTTAATTATATAAAAAATGAAAAGACCCCCCTGTTGGAGAAAAAAAGACCCCTCTGTTTCTAAAAGACCCCTCTGTGTTCTAAAAAAGAACCCCTCTGTGTTCAAAAAAAGAACCCCTCTGTTCTATAAAAAAAGAACCCCTCTGTTCTATAAAAAAAGAACCCCTCTGTTCTATAAGAAAAAGAACCCCTCTGTTCTATAAAAAAAGAACCCCTCTGTTCTAAAAAAGAACCCCTCAAGAACCCCTCTGAAATAGAGACCCTCTCTGTTCTAGAAGTCTATATTTTTTTAAAGTACATGTTGGGACTTATGATTCATGAACAGAATTGATTAGTGTTTATTCAGAATATTAATTGTGTTTTTATATTCTAGTAAAACAGAAGGAATATTGTGGGTGAACAAAATAGTAGCACATGATAATAATGTACGTAACCAAAAAACCTAGGTGGGTTTATATATCGAGGAAAAAGGATGTAGGTCATGCCGACATGTGGCAGTGCACCTCGTTCTGTGATGATTGTGGTTGATTCGTCGGCCATTTGGAGCCCTGTTCAATGTTAATGAGGCTATGGCAAGCACTGGAGTTGAAGTAATTTACTGTGGCGCCTCCGTCAATTAAAAGTTGGGATTCCGTAGATTGGTGAGGCGTAATGGTGTGCGTGATCTTGGCTACTCGACTAAAATGCTGTTGAGACAATCGATAGAGGAAGTTATTTTCATTTTCACGTTGGCTACAAACTACAGCAAGGTGATTAGATCGATTGCAATTGGTACAGTTCATCGCGGTGGTAGTACATTATCTGGCGTTGTGGGTTTTGTCGCCGCATTTTCCATATGCCTTCGTGGAGCGTCCAGAGTGGCGATGTGTCGACCAGCACACGTAGCATTGAAACTTTCGGGGAGGCGGGGCTGGAGGTGCAGTCATCATAGCATGAGTCGTTTGGCTAGATCTTTGATTTGGGCGTTGAGGGGATCAACGGGTGCAGGTTGAAATCTGTTGACGATGTGTGATCGGATGTTATTCATGACTTCCCACTCATCCACGTACAGACAAAGATCTTGAATAGAGATGATACGGCGCGTGTTAGTCGAACAATTCAACAGGTCTCCTTTAGTTTGTTCTTGTTGTGACACAGGACGGCCGGAGAGAAAGTGATCTTGGGTGTAATCGGGAGAAAATGTTGTTTCTTGTTTACGAGCATGACGAACAAGAAGTTCGCATCGGTATGTCCATTCATAAAGCGGTTCATCGTCTTTACGGTTGAATTTCCGTAAGTAGGCGTTTGATGTTCTTGCATTCCTTTGCCGAGTTATGCTTGAAGCGACGGGTTAAGAATTTGAGAAGAAGTGATGGATGACTGAGCAGAATATAACTATGCAAGTATGTGCGAAGTACAGTGGATAACGATCGCAGGATAACCTGGTGAGCTCATTGGTATGTATGCGCCGGTATCCTTATTATCTGTAGCAAATTGTGATGCAGGCATGTAAGTGGCGGCAGTGCTGTCGTAGTCAAGAAGGGGGCGGAGATCGGAGGTGTATTCGGTGGCCACGGCGAAATAGAGGTCTGAGAAAAAGGGGTTTTAGCCTGGTTCGATACTAAGTCCGAGAAGAAAAAAACTTAAAAAAACAACCACACTAGTACATGGATATAGCCGATATCGCCATCAACTGTATCACCTACACAACAAATCTCGCGCGCGACTATTCCAAGCCGAAATCCGGGCGCATCAGAACCTGCTACGGTCGTATCTCACTTTACATTGTAAACTTCGATGGAAATTACTAGGTTTCAAACTATATTAAACTAAAATACAATTTAGTCAGTTAGGATTTAGCAGTGGTAGCTTGTGTAAGAATGATCGGGACTGCCTCTTGTTAAGAGCCTAAATATCCTCGATCACACAGGGCGTACCTCTAGCTGTTCCTTATTGAATAATTTTCACTAGAAGTACTATGTGTTCATGACCACTTGCCTAATTTGTAAATAGACATAATAACGTAAGTCACGTTAATACATTAGCTGATATAAATAAAGTTCCATCTGAAGAAAAGTTAAAAAAAAAAAAAAGACTTATTGGATTTTGGAGATTGGCGGGAGGACCAAAATCTATAAGTAGTAGTTCGGAGATTATAAAATTTAGTTTATAATATCCTACATCTACTAATGTCTCAAATAGGTCCAAGTAGATGAGTCATACCAAATACTCAGGCTATTGGAGCCATCAAAGTGAATTTAGAACACTTTGGAAATATTGGAAAAAGAGCTTGTACTAAATTATTTAAAATACAAATAAAACCAATGTATTATCTCAATTGATCTTGATATTTTAGACTGACCGGAGGCCGTATTTCTACAACATGGACCAGCAGAAGGGCTGCTACGGATTCTCGGCCGCATCTGGCGCTATGCCACTAACCCACAAATCTTTGGAGGGTTCTATTATGACTTAAACAGACCCTGGGTTCAGCGGCTGCCAAACCACTCATTCCGCCCACGTCTAACCGCCCAAAGCAATGCTCAAATGTTCAAAGATATTGTGTACCAATTGTAGTCTCCGCGCCAACCCTGCATACCGGGTACCGATGATACAGGCGCTACCCTCGCTGGCTACTTTGAGGCCCTATTCAAGTCCACAAACCCGTACGTGGTTCCACAGGATACCGAACCCTCTCCTGATGTCACTTCCACCATACGTCCCGACGATGTAATGGAGGCAATACTACGCTATCCCAATAAGGGACCTGGCCCCGACGGAATCCACATTCTTCTCTTGAAGGCCGCAGTGGAGCGCTCTATCGAACGCCGGACATTAGGACGCCCCGACGCCAATAGCCCACTGATTAGACTCCTTGCCGAAGCATTCACTGAGCTACTGAGGGCGGGTACCTTCCTGCAGCCCTGAACTGCAGCCTCTTGACAGCGCACCCAAAGAAAGCCGATGTAGATATCACCTCCCCCGCCGACTTCCGCCCCATCACGCTTACGCAAATAGTCAGACGCATCTTTGAAAAGTGCTTTCTTAATCTGATTACGAACCACCCCGGCTCTGCTACCCATGCTACCCAAGCTGGTTTCAAATCACAGTACTCCTCATATTCTTCTCTTGAAGGCCGCAGTGGAGCGCACTATCGAATGCCGGACATTAGGACGCCCCGACGCCAATAGCCCACTGATTAGACTCCTTGCCGAAGCATTCACTGAGCTACTGAAGGCGGGTACCTTCCCTGCAGCCCTGAACTGCAGCCTCTTGACAGCGCACCCAAAGAAAGCCGATGTAGATATCACCTCCCCCGCCGACTTCCGCCCCATCACGCTTACGCAAATAGTCAGACGCATCTTTGAAAAGTGCTTTCTTAATCTGATTACGAACCACCCCGGCTCTGCTACCCATGCTACCCAAGCTGGTTTCAAATCACAGTACTCCTGTCATACCCAAGCACTTGCCGCCATGGAATCTGAGACACAGTCAGAAGAGGAGTGGAACGACGTCTGTCTGGGCATAACCAAGGCATACGACAAGGCCGCTCTCCCACGCCTATGGGTACTTTTGTGCCACGCTGGAATGCCCGAAAACTGGATCAACTGCCTCCGCGCGCTGTTTGGGAGGGTCCCTACCCGAGTGACATACCGCGGCACGCTCTCGTCTATATTCCATAGAACGAATGCCATCCTACAAGGCTCAATCGTCGGCCCCCAGCCCTTTATTATCTACATGGATTCCTTAGCTGTCACGCTAGCACAATTTCGTCCCAAGCTTCTCCGCTCTTATTTATTTGTTGACGACACACGGATCCAAGCCCCTCGATCGGTTTCGCTCCAGCCCTTCTTAGATGACATTGATGCGTGGGGACGCGAATCTGGCCTCGAATAGAGTGTCATTAAACCCCGAGTACGATCTACCGACTTCCTCCGTATAAATGGTGAGCTTATCACGCCGACGCTTGCAGACGCACCTTGGAACACACGTTACCTCCCCCTGAAGATGGCGCCCACACATGCCGAACCGAAACACTCCAAATATCTGGGGTTCCCACTCTCTCACGGAGTACCAGGAATCAACCTCGCCAGACATATGGAATCTCTGGTTGCAGTATTGTCACTGGGTATCGCCTCTTTCCGCGCTTATGGCTTTCATGGCTTCAGCTGGCGACACCCCCGCAATCGACTATTGATGTTCAGAACATTCATCCTATCCACGGCTACATATGGGCTGAACATTATTGCCTGGGCTCCGCTTATATGGAAGGATGCGTTGGACCCCCTGTTCGAGCGCTTTAGCTCAGCACTCATCCAAGCAGCAGCCATCATCACGGGCACTAAATAGCCTCTGTTTCCCAAACATCAAACAAACTTAATTCACTTTTTTGCGGTCTCCTCCCGGCGCGACCATTTGCGGACTACCTCGGAAGTTGCCTGGGAATACAACTCGACTCAAAGGCCAGCACAAATCCACTTACCTCTCTGACGCAGCCCGCCTGGGCCAACGACAAACTATCACTGTGCTTCCCATACAGTATCTATGCTCACCTGAAAAACTGTACACAAAAAACACGGGCGGGCGTACACCCGACCATGTAGCCCTCCGCCAACGCTGTGACGACATCAGGAAGAACTCAACAAAACGTTGGTCCAACAAGGAGATCGCGGCAATGGCCCGGCGCCAATACTACTACCAACTGGTTATGGGTAAATCGCCAACCTCAAACCGAGACACAGCCAGACACGACAGTTTCAATCGCTGCTTCGAGTCTACACCAATCCGGCTCTGTGCTATGATTGTAACGAATACGTACATGTTCA
Source organism: Sphaeroforma sirkka (assembly GCA_001586965.3). Lineage (NCBI taxonomy): Eukaryota > Ichthyosporea > Ichthyophonida > Sphaeroforma > Sphaeroforma sirkka. Next base: position 102,142 of record LUCW03001551.1, on the reverse strand, counting down.
CATTGCTCGACTACCGCACCGACGGCTGTCTCTGCTCTGTCTGCCCCGATAGCCACAAGTTCACTACCAGCCACTATACCTGCATCCAACAACTGATTCGACGCATCCTGGTAGGTCCAAAACTGCCGCTCATTGGCCCTGACCTCCTTCAGCAATTACAGGAGTGCAACGACTTCCACGGTATCTGGACCCTCTACGAACACCTTGGATCTTTTCTCCAGCATGCTGAAGAACCACCGTACCCTCACCCGTCCCTGACACATCAACAGATGTTCCCCATACCCCGGCTAATCACGCTGTTGAAGTACTACTTCCAAATTTCGGTTCAAACGAAATCATCGCGCTTGTTGGTTCCGCTTATGATACTCCCGATCCAGGCCAGCCAACACATACCAAATTCATCCGTGATCTGGTGCGGCATTGTTTAGCCCCATCCTCGCTCCTCGACCGGATTATGACGAATAACCTGGTCCTTCTCGGTATTTCACACTCCACACTAATCCATTCCGCGGCACTACACGATGCACCCGATCCGTACCACAGAGGTGGGTACTCTACTTAGTAGGTCAGCAAGCGAATATATGGAACATTCGATAGTAACAGTGTTTTGTCAACACCGGCCCGAATTGACTCAGCGCATATCTTCCATTGTCGACTCACTTGGCCCAAGCTTCAGACGGAATTTACTGACCACTTCTTCTCATCAATCTTTCCTGAACCACTACAGTGACTATGAGAGCCATACCATATGTTCATACATTGTAACATACATACTTGTCATTTTTGAAATAAATAATATTATCCCTAGTACATTTCAATTTGACGTGAGCTCACTTCAATGACTAACAAATGATGGCACTGCGATCACTACACTGGCAAAACGCTTGCGCACCAATGAGCAGTGTACCATTGAAGGTGCCAACTACCGTTCCAAAGTAGCTAAATCCACAAAACCATCTTTTTTTAACACGACCATCCTCTTCAGTACCTAAAAATATTAGTCCGCCCAACAGAGTCCGAAGCACTTATGTCACCTACTGGCTCTTCTTCAAGACAATATTTCCAAATGGCAAGCCTTCTTCACACTATACCTACGAAGAAGTGTGGCGATCCCACCCATTTTAATCGTCTTCATCTTCTCTGGTATCTGCCATCGAAACTTATTCCCGAACGCAACCGTCGAGGCCGAGTAACCAGCATCATTCAAATCCGTATTCCTGCTGATGTTGAAACCAGTTTGAACCGAATTACGGATGATTCCTGGAAGTGGCGCCCTATCGAAAATATCGATCTACGCTCTAATAATCACACAGATTCAGCCAAAGCAGCAACCCACAACCCAAGACTCCAACGCAATCCAACTACCCCATCAGCCGTTTCCCGACTCTTGAAGAAGGCAGATCAACTAGAAGCACGTGATGCAGTTGTCGACATGGAAATCAACAATGCAGAACTTGCTAAGAAGATATTCAAAGCGTGACAACCCCACAACCCAAGACTCCGCACGCAACCCAACTGGTCCATCAATGGTTTCCCGACTCTTGGAGGAGGCAGATCAACGGGAAGCACGTGATGTTGTTGACAACATGGAAATTAACACAACAGACCCCGTTATCAACTTGTCAGAGGACAAACAATGCTAGGACTTATGCGGATGACTCTCTTTAACCCACGAGGTCTCAATATGGATACTCCGACAAATTTGAATGACATATCGATTTTGGATCAGATTGATGTTATGTGTGTGGTTGAAACCTGGCGTAATATGACTTTTTTAAATCATGTACGTCCTTCTACGAAGCATCATATCGTGCATCACACTGCACGACACAACCCCTACATCCTTCGCACTGTGGTTTTGGATTTTTCCCAAGCATCACTCATCGAAATTCAGCCTCATCCATTAGTGACCATATGCGAGTTTCTTCTCCCTCTTTAAGGTTCAAATTGCTGTACTCTACCTCCCACTCAACTCCTTAATAGAGGCAAAGTTGAACACTACATGAATCCCTCTGAGGTTGGCAATTTTCAAGCAGATGTCGTTGGGGGTGATTTCAATTTTGAAGCTAGACAGTATGGTCACACATCCACGATCAATGAACTGCGCAAAAAGACGGTACAAAGGTCACTACTCTCAGCGCCTGGCGCCTACAATACCTCCATACGGGAAGATCTACCGGTACGGAGCACGCGTACCACAGGCCAACAACCTCATCCTCTATTCAAGCACACCTTCTTGCGAGGGCCACAAATTTGGTGTCGATCTTGAGGTGGTCCCAAATGAACCAAGAATACATCAGCAAGTGCCTCCGTCTCAATCACTACCCAAATACCAGAGTCTTCCATCTCACGGCTACAACCGGTATCGCCACCGACTGCATCATTTACACGACAAGACCCGCACCCTGTTGTTTCAAGCTAAGGTCTGAGTGTTACAGTCATGCCTGACAATACATGGACCATCAAACGGATTGGGCGTATACTTATCGAATTTGGCGCTACGCAGCATGACAATGTCGAACCGTGGGTACATCGACTGCCACGTTCCGCCCCCGATCTGTTGCCCAGCACAGCATCCAAATGTACAAGAAGGTATATCGCACATCAATGTCGGTCATCGCGTCAGCCTTGTATACCGGGTGTCCAGGATTCGGGCGCTGCCCTGACGGACTATTACCAATACCTCTTCAACTCAACTAACCCACACGTCATCTCACCAGACACAACACCAGCACCTCCATCGAATGCAATTGTTCTCGCTGAGATGGTGTTGGAGGTAATACTGCGGTATCCAGACAACGGTCCTGGTTCAGATGGTATCCATATCCTTTTCCTTAAGGCTGCAGTAGAACGGTCAACTGAACCCCCGACTATGGGACGCCCTGACCCTGACAGCCCACTTATTAGCATTTTGGCTGAGGCATTCTCTGCCCTCTACTGGCTGGTACATTCCCCAGAGCTCTTAACTGTACTCTCTTGACAGCCCATTCACCTCTATTTCATAGAACGAACGGCAAACTCAAGGTTCGATTGTCGGTCACAACTGTTTATCATTTATATGGACTAGACAACGGTCCTGGTTCAGATGGTATTCGTATTCTTCTCCTTAAGGCTGCAGTAGAACGATCAACTGAACCCCCGACTATGGGACGCCCTGACCCTGACAGCCCACTTATTGGCATCTTGGCTGAGGCATTCTCTGCCCGTTTACTGGCTGATACTGTCCTTAGAGCTCTTAAGCGTACTCTCTTGACAGCCCATCCGAAGAAAGCAGACACGGATATTGCATCTCAGCCGATTTTCGACCGAAAACCTTAACGCAGATTGTTCGACGCAGTTTTTGAGAAGTGCTTCCTACAGCGGATAGCAAATCATACAGGATCAACCACCAATGCAACTCAAGCTGGATTTAAAGCACGCTACTCCTGCCATACTCATGCCCTAGCCGCGATGAATTCTGAGACATAGTCCGAAGATTCCCGGAATGGATGTGTGTCTTGATATTGCTAAAGCATATGGTAAGGTGATCCTCTCGTGCATATGGATGCTGTTGCACCACGCTGGAATGCCAGAAAACTGAATCAATTGTCTCCGTGCATTGTTCGAGTTTTCTAGCTTTTAGTCCCGTCCGCTGCTTCCATGTTAATTTTTCAACTCTGTGAAGGTGCTCTTTATTTACTTTTGTACTCAGTATTTATACTATTTTTCGTCAAAATTGAACGGCCCTTTCGGCTCGAAAATTTCCTTTGCCAAAGAAATTCCAACGGACGTGCGCGGTCTATTTTTAGATTCCATCTCTAAAAAATACAAACACAATTTCTTCAAATACACTTAAACTTCTAAGACTCATAACTCAATGAATATTCACTCAAACAACTTGAATAATGTGTCATATGAAAGGGAAAAGCTTTTCCTATGAAATGATACCTGTAACAAAAATACACATATAATAGATCAAACACAATCGGCGTACAAAACACATTCGTAAACACAACATATAGATAATTGGTTCCTCGATGGACTAGGTCTGAGTCCAACACTTAAACATCGTTCACCTTTGACAATATGATTTTTCTACAATGAATAGTTGGTCCAGATTGAAGGAGTGTTGGCTATTATATAATAGTTGAACTCAGCTATTTGTGTCACACACTTTCTTCCGCCGTCCTCCTTTCGTGATGCGAAAATAGCTAATTATCATTGAATTGTTCAATGATCAACCGCCTGTCGTGTTCTAGCGTTCTGAATGCTCCTTTAATCCAACCGTCGGACCACTGTACTCCAACATAAAATCAACCCCGAGGCCTGCAGCCAGGAAGTTCAGGTCAAGGTTCACAAGTATAACCTTGAAGCCCAAGGTAACTACATCGGTTTTGAAGTTGGAAAACCAAAAAACAAATTCCCTATTCAAACCAACTTGAGTGTACTTGCACGATGCCTGACAAGTGCTGTCTACTCTTACAGGTACTATTTCTTCTGTTCCTTGCAAGAGTCCGCTGCATCTTGACGATTCGCCTTATACGTCGGCGATAACGTTCTCGTTCTCCTTAGTTTTCACCAACAATCATTCCACCGTCCCATGCTACTTGCTGGTCCCACGGCTGATTCACGTACGTTGACTTCCTCTAAAATGAAAATTCAAGTATATAAATATATATATATATCTATTCTAGCCTTTAACATCGGTTAATATGTCTGCTAGTTGTGTGTTGGTCGTGGGTTCGATACTCAGTGATAAAAATTATATATATATTTTTTTTTCTATACTTTCGTGACCATCGAAGTTCGCGCATGCAACGATGGCCAAACATTCGACTCGGAGATATTTTCGAAAAATCGCTCTTCTAACCATGCCAGTCTTTTCGTCTAGCCAATTGATTACCAAAACTTGCTCCAGTAGTTGATATTTGCTGAAAATACGAGTTGAAATTGCATTCTTGCTGTCTCAGTTTCTCCCAAACTGTGCCTAGCTCCTCTTCTGCATTGCTACCTGTCTCACGCGCGCTAATTCACTCGTTTCCATTCTACGTCGCTTGACACTGTCGATTCTACATTGCTACCTGCTTTTCTTGATCACCTCTTACTACCCATTGTCGTCGCTGTACTCGCCCACACCTATGAAAATCTGCCATATCGACCTTCTCTACGCCAAAATTACGTTCTTCTATACCCCTAACTGCGATACTTCATGTTCGAGTTGTGCGGACTGACTAGGCCAGTCAAAACATTGTTCAAACGTCCTATGGGCTGCTAATTAGTCAGAGGGAGGCCTTGATTGCCAACGACGGCCTGAAAAATCGCATTGGAATTGAAGTATCTGGATTTTCGAACCGAAGATGGATTAAAAAATCAAAAGAAGAATGAATGGTTGTTGGGAAATGGTCGGATGACTAATTGTTCTATGAAAATATAAAAAAATATAAATGCTCATCAGATAAATAAACTGGGCACCTGTTAATTTCTGCATATATTACTAATGACTCCAATTTGCTCTAGATTTAAAATAGTTTTAAAAATCTGCATAAAATATATATATATATATATATATGTAAATCACGCAAGCGTATCAAACCGAGCAAAACGGATATATATATATATATATATATATATATATATATATATATATATATATATAAATAAAGTAGTAGTATTCGACCAGATGGTCGGATAACTATTTGTTCTAGAAAAAGAAGAAGAAAAATGCTCATCAGCTAAATAAACTGGGCACCTGTTAATTTCTGCATATATTACTAATCACTCCAATTTGATCTATATTTATAATAATAATAAAAATCTGCATAATATATATATACATATATATATATGAATCACGCTAACGTATCAAACCGAGCAAAACGGAAGGTGGGGGCTTCTTTTCACTTATCTGTGCTAAGAAGACTTTGCTCCTGTCGTAATTTGCAAGCTCCTTTCAGTTATCCGGTTCTGAGGGAGATCAACTTCTGTAACTTGTCAATAAAACGAATTTCTCCGTCCACTATTATACTCGAGATAAAATCGAATAATACACCTAAAGGAACTAGTCGTGAAAATGTAGTAAACACATCAAAATACGATACTAAAACCTACTGAGTCTCCCTGAGGCTCAGTGCGGTGTATTTATTCTTATATTTGATTATATACGTGGTCTACAAATAATTCACCTCGTGTGAATTAATTGTAAACTAATTCTAACTCCACACTGATAGTGGTCTAAGGGAATTTTACTACATATATATACATATATCTTTACAAAAAACCGAAACCATAAACCCTATATACATATATTTATATATATATATATATATATATATATATATATATATATATATATATATATATATATATATATATATATATATATATATATATATATATATATATATATATATATATATATATATATATATATATAACATATGCGTATACATATATACATGTATGTAACATTACATATTATATATACATATACATATGTATATATATATTATGTATATATAATAACATATATGTGTATATGTATGGCCATATGCACTATGTGCTATATGCACATATATGCACATGTATGATACAACCATTATTATTATTATTATAATGGTTATTATTATGCTATATGTATGTATAATTGTGTATTATGCATATATGCATTATGTAATGTATGCATACATGTGCATGACATTAATGCATGTAATGCTGTATTATTATTGCCATTAATATTGCTATGTATTATTATTATTACATGCCATTATTGTGTGTACAATATTATTAACCATTATGACATATTATAGTAATATTACATGTCAATGTTATGCACAATGCATGTTATTGGTTGTAATGATACATTACAATATGTCAATATCATGTAATATTATGCCATATATGTCATTATTATTGTATGCATCATACGTATATGTTATATTATGTGTGGCATTATTACATATTACATTAATATTTATTATTATTATACAATATTATTATATAATAATATGCTGATATGTATGTAATTATATATAATATAGCATATTATTATATACACAATAGCATATTATGAAGCAATATATAATATATTATATATTATATGTATGTATATATATGTATATATACCATATATATATATATATATATATATATATAATACATATATTATATGCAATATAATATACATATATATATATATATATATATATATATATATATACATAACATATATATACATATATATTTGTATATGTATGTATATATGTATATATATATATATATTTATATATATATATATATATATATATATATACGTATGTAGATATGTATATATATATATATTATTTATATGTATATATATTCGTGTGGAACTTTTTTGGCGACCATCAATTATTCGAAGAGAAAAAAAAATGGCGAATGAAAAGTGGAGAATGAGAGGATTGAACTCCCCGACTTTGTACATGCGAAGCACACACTCTACCACTGAGTTAATTCCCTTGTTGGTATTGTTCTGTTTAATCGATGATATATCATTTGCAGTTTTTGACGTCGTGGTAAGTCACAATTCGTATTCCAATACATTCTAAACCCCAATCATTTCCCTTACTCCTGAGTGCATCCCCAATCATTTCCCTTGCTCCTGAGTGCATCCCCAATCATTTCCCTTGCTCCTGAGTGCATCCCCAATCATTTCCCTTGCTCCTGAGTGCATCACATTAAAACCTATTTTGACCGTAATACATGACATCAAGCATTCTCGAATTTAAAAAATTAACTTGTATCAGTCTTTTGGTTAATAGCGGTGATAGATATACTAGGTCTATAATGATTTATAAAGTGTTCGGCGGTCAAATATATATATCTATTATCACAGATGTAAGCGGTCATTTCTGTCGGATAGCCCATACTCTTATGATCTATGAGTAGCTCCCGTTGATACGCAGACCCAAAAAAACTTGCATTCAAGTGTACCTATGAAGAATTGAGGTCACTTGCAGGTATATTTTTCTGCAGGATACACTATAGCTGCATATTATGGGGTTGCATATCGAAAGTATGTGTGTGGTCGTTTTTGTATCCCTCGCACAATCAAAATTACCTGTCCTAAAATATAGGTCAGTGTATCTTTCTGATTTTGCATATGACGAATTGTCACTTTCGTTCTACTAATACTAATACATTCTATGTCGTATTATCTTCGTATGGCGCTACATAAGAAGTGTCGGGGCGAGTTGTAATCCGGATAGATAAGTCAGTCTATGCATCAGGGTAATTTCGTAGGGGTTTTTTGTCGATATGACTGTAGGATTCGACGAGTCATCGAGTTGTAGACAGCGAGTCATATCGTGTAAGTTCAGGGTCGTCTCGCACCTCGCGACACTACTGTGTATATGGAATCATGCCCTGTTTCGCGCAGACACGAATGGAGTGTGCGCGAACCTTTACCCTTAGCCGTGCCCGAGTCCATAGCCAGCCTTGATGGTCGATTGATTATCGACATGGAGATGAGTAGCGTGAGAGATGGAGTGTCCTAAAGCATTCAGACCGTATCCGACTAGGGCATGTCCCGTTATATCTTAGAGGAGGGTATGTATTCAGCCTCAGTGAAACTGATGCTGATCGTATTCTATTTCTGGCTTCACCAGTGAATAGGGGTGCTGCTGATACAAATGACGGTCCCTGTGTGTGACTGACGGGTGAGTGGGCAGGAGCCCCAGTTGGAATGGCTGTTAAATGGTGGGCAACCGTACGGAAATCAAAGGCAACAGTGTACTAGCGAGCAAGAGTTTTGGTAGTCAGCAAGTAGTGTAATATCCGGGTGAGAGCGTCTTACTGGGAAAAAGTGGGGCGACGCTTAAGGCGGCAAGTTGGTTTAGGGCACACGCAATGTCGGGTCTAGTCATATCGGCTGCAAACCCAGGAGCTCCGAGTAGCTTACGGTATTTGCCATGAAATAAACTGCCAGTAAGAGTACCCGGGTGAGCGTCAGTGCTGGGAATTTGGTTGGGAGCGTCAGTTAAGGTCTGGAATGTTCGACCCGTGTGTTCGATGTACGCATCTTGCATTATAGCGATAGTACCGGAGGGGTGTTGATATATTTAGAGGCATACTAGGTGACACGCAAAGCTAAGGTTCTTCGTTCCGCAAGTCCGAGATTATTGATCTCAAATATTGAAGTATCTTGAAGTGTTTTAAGTTTTAAGTGAATAGGTGTCATTTATTTGATTCGAGTCCCTGCTTTTATATGTATTGGACTCGTGATCCTTGAGCCATAAAAAAAACACCTCTTAAGGTTAAAAAGGCTCTCACTTAATCTATGATCCAATTCAAAGGCAGTGTCGCCACGTCTTCAACTGATCGTGGCTTTCATTGTTATCTTTGGCCTTATACGTTTAGATTGTACTTCTCCGATATTTAGAGATGCCCCTATGCCCATCAGAGATTTTCTATAATGATGTTTCCGTACTCCCGGCACTTCGGCTCCGAGATTAATTTCCATCTGTAATATTTCTGTGTCCCGCAGTTTGACGGAATCCAGGCTTCCTAAAAAATTGATCCTGAGGTCTGCTTCGAAGATGTGGCCAAAAATTAGACTTAGAAAAAATTATGATTCTTGCTTGTGACATCCTTTATGTCGCCACGTCTTCAACTGATCGTGGCTTTCATTGTATTCTTTGGCCTTATACGTTTAGATTATACTCCTCCGATATTTAAAGATGCCCTTATGCCCATCAGAGATTTTCTATAATGATGTTTCCGTACTCCCGGCACTATTAAACCCCGAGTACGATCTACCGACTTCCTCCGTATAAATGGTGAGCTTATCACGCCGACGCTTGCAGACGCACCTTGGAACACACGTTACCTCCCCCTGAAGATGGCGCCCACACATGCCGAACCGAAACACTCCAAATATCTGGGGTTCCCACTCTCTCACGGAGTACCAGGAATCAACCTCGCCAGACATATGGACTCTCTGGTTGCAGTATTGTCACTGGGTATCGCCTCTTTCCGCGCTTATGGCTTTCATGGCTTCAGCTGGCGACACCCCCGCAATCGACTATTGATGTTCAGAACATTCATCCTATCCACGGCTACATATGGGCTGAACATTATTGCCTGGGCTCCGCCTATATGGAAGGATGCGTTGGACCCCCTGTTCGAGCGCTTTAGCTCAGCACTCATCCAAGCAGCAGCCATCATCACGGGCACTAAATAGCCTCTGTTTCCCAAACATCAAACAAACTTAATTCACTTTTGCGGTCTCCTCCCGGCGCGACCATTTGCGGACTACCTCGGAAGTTGCCTGGGAATACAACTCGACTCAAAGGCCAGCACAAATCCACTTACCTCTCTGACGCAGCCCGCCTGGGCCAACGACAAACTATCACTGTGCTTCCCATACAGTATCTATGCTCACCTGAAAACTGTACACAAAAACACGGGCGGGCGTACACCCGACCATGTAGCCCTCCGCCAACGCTGTGACGACATCAGGAAGAACTCAACAAAACGTTGGTCCAACAAGGAGATCGCGGCAATGGCCCGGCGCCAATACTACTACCAACTGGTTATGGGTAAATCGCCAACCTCAAACCGAGACACAGCCAGACACGACAGTTTCAATCGCTGCTTCGAGTCTACACCAATCCGGCTCTGTGCTATGATTGTAACGAATACGTACATGTTCACATTGCTCGACTACCGCACCGACGGCTGTCTCTGCTCTGTCTGCCCCGATAGCCACAAGTTCACTACCAGCCACTATACCTGCATCCAACAACTGATTCGACGCATCCTGGTAGGTCCAAAACTGCCGCTCATTGGCCCTGACCTCCTTCAGCAATTACAGGAGTGCAACGACTTCCACGGTATCTGGACCCTCTACGAACACCTTGGATCTTTTCTCCAGCATGCTGAAGAACCACCGTACCCTCACCCGTCCCTGACACATCAACAGATGTTCCCCATACCCCGGCTAATCACGCTGTTGAAGTACTACTTCCAAATTTCGGTTCAAACGAAATCATCGCGCTTGTTGGTTCCGCTTATGATACTCCCGATCCAGGCCAGCCAACACATACCAAATTCATCCGTGATCTGGTGCGGCATTGTTTAGCCCCATCCTCGCTCCTCGACCGGATTATGACGAATAACCTGGTCCTTCTCGGTATTTCACACTCCACACTAATCCATTCCGCGGCACTACACGATGCACCCGATCCGTACCACAGAGGTGGGTACTCTACTTAGTAGGTCAGCAAGCGAATATATGGAACATTCGATAGTAACAGTGTTTTGTCAACACCGGCCCGAATTGACTCAGCGCATATCTTCCATTGTCGACTCACTTGGCCCAAGCTTCAGACGGGAATTTACTGACCACTTCTTCTCATCAATCTTTCCTGAACCACTACAGTGACTATGAGAGCCATACCATATGTTCATACATTGTAACATACATACTTGTCATTTTTTGAAATAAATAATATTATCCCTAGTACATTTCAATTTGACGTGAGCTCACTTCAATGACTAACAAATGATGGCACTGCGATCACTACACTGGCAAAACGCTTGCGCACCAATGAGCAGTGTACCATTGAAGGTGCCAACTACCGTTCCAAAGTAGCTAAATCCACAAAACCATCTTTTTAAACACGACCATCCTCTTCAGTACCTAAAATATTAGTCCGCCCAACAGAGTCCGAAGCACTTATGTCACCTACTGGCTCTTCTTCAAGACAATATTTCCAAATGGCAAGCCTTCTTCACACTATACCTACGAAGAAGTGTGGCGATCCCACCCATTTTAATCGTCTTCATCTTCTCTGGTATCTGCCATCGAAACTTATTCCCGAACGCAACCGTCGAGGCCGAGTAACCAGCATCATTCAAATCCGTATTCCTGCTGATGTTGAAACCAGTTTGAACCGAATTACGGATGATTCCTGGAAGTGGCGCCCTATCGAAAATATCGATCTACGCTCTAATAATCACACAGATTCAGCCAAAGCAGCAACCCACAACCCAAGACTCCAACGCAATCCAACTACCCCATCAGCCGTTTCCCGACTCTTGAAGAAGGCAGATCAACTAGAAGCACGTGATGCAGTTGTCGACATGGAAATCAACAATGCAGAACTTGCTAAGAAGATATTCAAAGCGTGACAACCCCACAACCCAAGACTCCGCACGCAACCCAACTGGTCCATCAATGGTTTCCCGACTCTTGGAGGAGGCAGATCAACGGGAAGCACGTGATGTTGTTGACAACATGGAAATTAACACAACAGACCCCGTTATCAACTTGTCAGAGGACAAACAATGCTAGGACTTATGCGGATGACTCTCTTTAACCCACGAGGTCTCAATATGGATACTCCGACAAATTTGAATGACATATCGATTTTGGATCAGATTGATGTTATGTGTGTGGTTGAAACCTGGCGTAATATGACTTTTTTTTTAATCATGTACGTCCTTCTACGAAGCATCATATCGTGCATCACACTGCACGACACAACCCCTACATCCTTCGCACTGTGGTTTTGGATTTTTCCCAAGCATCACTCATCGAAATTCAGCCTCATCCATTAGTGACCATATGCGAGTTTCTTCTCCCTCTTTAAGGTTCAAATTGCTGTACTCTACCTCCCACTCAACTCCTTAATAGAGGCAAAAGTTGAACACTACATGAATCCCTCTGAGGTTGGCAATTTTCAAGCAGATGTCGTTGGGGGGTGATTTCAATTTTGAAGCTAGACAGTATGGTCACACATCCACGATCAATGAACTGCGCAAAAAGACGGTACAAAGGTCACTACTCTCAGCGCCTGGCGCCTACAATACCTCCATACGGGAAGATCTACCGGTACGGAGCACGCGTACCACAGGCCAACAACCTCATCCTCTATTCAAGCACACCTTCTTGCGAGGGCCACAAATTTGGTGTCGATCTTGAGGTGGTCCCAAATGAACCAAGAATACATCAGCAAGTGCCTCCGTCTCAATCACTACCCAAATACCAGAGTCTTCCATCTCACGGCTACAACCGGTATCGCCACCGACTGCATCATTTACACGACAAGACCCGCACCCTGTTGTTTCAAGCTAAGGTCTGAGTGTTACAGTCATGCCTGACAATACATGGACCATCAAACGGATTGGAGCGTATACTTATCGAATTTGGCGCTACGCAGCATGACAATGTCGAACCGTGGGTACATCGACTGCCACGTTCCGCCCCCGATCTGTTGCCCAGCACAGCATCCAAATGTACAAGAAGGTATATCGCACATCAATGTCGGTCATCGCGTCAGCCTTGTATACCGGGTGTCCAGGATTCGGGCGCTGCCCTGACGGACTATTACCAATACCTCTTCAACTCAACTAACCCACACGTCATCTCACCAGACACAACACCAGCACCTCCATCGAATGCAATTGTTCTCGCTGAGATGGTGTTGGAGGTAATACCGCGGTATCCAGACAACGGTCCTGGTTCAGATGGTATCCATATCCTTTTCCTTAAGGCTGCAGTAGAACGGTCAACTGAACCCCCGACTATGGGACGCCCTGACCCTGACAGCCCACTTATTAGCATTTTGGCTGAGGCATTCTCTGCCCTCTACTGGCTGGTACATTCCCCAGAGCTCTTAACTGTACTCTCTTGACAGCCCATTCACCTCTATTTCATAGAACGAACGGCAAACTCCAAGGTTCGATTGTCGGTCACAACTGTTTATCATTTATATGGACTAGACAACGGTCCTGGTTCAGATGGTATTCGTATTCTTCTCCTTAAGGCTGCAGTAGAACGATCAACTGAACCCCCGACTATGGGACGCCCTGACCCTGACAGCCCACTTATTGGCATCTTGGCTGAGGCATTCTCTGCCCGTTTACTGGCTGATACTGTCCTTAGAGCTCTTAAGCGTACTCTCTTGACAGCCCATCCGAAGAAAGCAGACACGGATATTGCATCTCAGCCGATTTTCGACCGAAAACCTTAACGCAGATTGTTCGACGCAGTTTTTGAGAAGTGCTTCCTACAGCGGATAGCAAATCATACAGGATCAACCACCAATGCAACTCAAGCTGGATTTAAAGCACGCTACTCCTGCCATACTCATGCCCTAGCCGCGATGAATTCTGAGACATAGTCCGAAGATTCCCGGAATGATGTGTGTCTTGATATTGCTAAAGCATATGGTAAGGTGATCCTCTCGTGCATATGGATGCTGTTGCACCACGCTGGAATGCCAGAAAACTGAATCAATTGTCTCCGTGCATTGTTCGAGAACATCCCCACACGGGCAACGTATTCTTTTAGGCTTTCACCTCTATTCCATAGAACGAACGGCAAACTCCAAGGTTTAATTGTTGGTCACAGCTGTTTATCATCTATACGGACTAGCTATTACGCTTGCACAATTTCGGCCGAAACTCCTTCGAACCTACATCTTTTTAGAGGACACGCGGATGCAGGCTCTGCAGTCTATTCTGTTGCAACCCTTCTTGGACACGATCGATGGTTGAGGTCGCCAATTTGGTCGAGAACAAGGAATTCTTGAGCCCCGAAAGAGATCGTCTTGTATGTTGCATGCGGTACCGCCTCTCTGTATCAAAGAAAATCACATCACGCCAACGCTAGTAGGCTCTCCAAATGCCAACAATCAAAAGACGCTTACTAACTCCGCCCATGCCCATGACGGCGGAACTCTCTGACATCTACTCGCAGCCTTCTAAATACTTGGAATTTCAACTGTCCTAGGGTATACGGGGTATCAACTTTGTAAAACACATGGACAACTACGTGGCAGCATTACTCTAGGCTGTAGTTTTCTTCCGGGCGTACGGCTTTTATGGATTCAGCTGGCGCCATCCGCGAACTCGATTGGAATTATTCAAGACATTCATTCTTACAACGGTCACCCATGGTCTGACATCATTACATGGACTCCACCTGTTTGGTATGCTGCGTTAAAGCCACTGTACGAGCGATACACCTAAGGACAAATCCGAGCAGCAACCATCATAACAGACACTATATTTCCAATGCTTTCCGTACCAGCGCATACGGCTTCTTCGCTTCTGCGGATCACTTCCAGCACCCAGATTTGTGAAGTACCTTAGTGGCTGCCTGGGACTACATCTTGACTCGATCAACAGTACAACCCTACTCGTACCACTTACGAGACCCGCTCGGACACGTAGCAGACCTACGGAGAAATTCCCGTTCAGTATTTACGTTTATCTAGAATCAACGGGCAGGTGCACACCTCAACACAACGAACTTCGTAAGCTCCACGAGCAGATCCGACAAACTATCACTGAATGTCTCACAGTTAAGGCGATAGCAGGCAAGGCTCGCCGCCAATACTTCTATCGACTTATAAAGTGTGAACCTCCCATCACAGACCGGGACAAGCCTTTCCATGATAGCTCTACCCAATACCGTGAACACACTCTAATCTGCCTTTGTGCCATAATAGCAACCAACGCGTTGTCGTTCAAATTGCTTTATTGAACTGGTGGATACCTCTGTCCCATGTGCCCCGGAGATAGGACTTTTACGTCCAGCCATTTTGCTTGCATCACTTTCCTGATAAGTCGTCTTCTGGAGGGCTCTAATCTATTCTCAATTACAACAATTACAGAATCGGCATGACTACCACGTCATATGGACTCTCCACGAACGTCTCGAGAACATCCTTAATCATGAACAGCAGGCACCAATTTATCTCCATCCAGTACTGGTCGATAGATTGATGCTCCCTATACCCCGTCTCAATACTATACTGATATACTTGTAGAAAAATCATATTGTCAAAGGTGAATGATGTTTAAGTGTTGGACTCAGACCTAGTCCATCGAGGAACCGGTTATCTAACGATGTTTTTGTATGTTGTGTTTACGAATGTATTTCGTAGGCCGATTGTGTTCCTAGTCCATCGAGGAACCGGTTATCTAACGATGTTTTTGTATGTTGTGTTTACGAATGTATTTCGTAGGCCGATTGTGTTTGACCTATTAAATGTATAATTTTGTTACAGGTGTCATTTGATAGGAAATGGGTTTCCCTTTCATATGACACCTTATTCAAGTTGTTTGGGTGAATATTCATTGAGTTATGAGTCTTGGAAGTTTAAGTGTATTTGAAGAAATTGTGTTTGTATTTTTAGAGATGGAATCTAAAAATAGACCGCGCACGTCCGTTGGAATTTCTTTGGCAAAAGAAATTTTCGAGCCTAAAGGGCCGTTCAATTTTGACGAAAAATAGTACAAATACAGAGTACAAAAGGAAATAAAGAGCACTTTCACAGAGTTGAAAAATTAACACAAACTGACGTGGAAGGCCCTTCATGAAGGATATGCGTTTCCGAATGTTAGTCAACTCATCCCCCCTGACCTGCAAGCTGGCCAAATAGAATCTCACATCGGTCGGCGAGTTCAGCAACATTTTCTCCATCGTTCATTTTCATCCTATCTAACTTCTGAGTCAACGCGTCCAGATTGGCCTCCGTCTGGCGGTTCATTGCGGTAGCGATCTGGGCCAAGGCAACTGCAGGGTTATCAGTGTTACGGACGTATCCAAGACAACAGTCTTCAACGCTCTGGACAATCATGGAGTAGGCAATCTCCCTCTCACGGTCTGTAGCGGCATTGAAGACGGCCTTTTCCTTCAGCTTAGCTTCCATCTTCAACTTCCAGTTCGGGTAGCCGGTGGCATCCTTCAGTTTGGGCTCCACGTACTTCATTCTCTCGGTTTGGTGATCAGTGGTCTCTCTCTCTCAAATCAGCGCTCTCTAGCTCTCTCTCTCTCAAAATCAGCGTTCTCTAGCTCTCTCTCTCTCTCTCTCTTTTTCTCTCTCTCTAGGCACTCGAGTCCTTGGTCTCCTAAAATTTCTAGCTTTTAGTCCCGTCCGCTGCTTCCATGTTAATTTTTCAACTCTGTGAAAGTGCTCTTTATTTCCTTTTGTACTCTGTATTTATACTATTTTTCGTCAAAATTGAACAATACTGAAGTATTATTTTTATGTTTCGGTACCGACCAAATCGACGAGACTTCTGGTACCGCCTATGATATTTCCTGTGTCTATGGCTAGCCATAATATTCAAAATACATCAGTTGTTTGGTGTGGGATCGGGCAGTCTTCAACTTCGCTTCGAAACAGAATTGCGAATGACAATCTTACCCTTCTTGGTATCACGTTCAAAATATCTCAGACTGAAAGCCCAGATTACCACTACGAGTGTGGGCCAACTTTATTCCACGCAATGGCACACAGGTTTTCATTCTCACCCAATGGTAGAGGTATTCTGTATCCATCGACGTGAGCTAACGCACTGTATGTATTCCATCGTTACATCACTCGCCCCGAGCTTCTCGCGGCAGTTCGACAATCTTAACTTCCCTTTAATTTTCTTAGAACTCTTCCAACGAATATGAAGCCTGATATGCTTGTAGACATATAAATGCTTATCTAGATTGTAAATAAATACTATTATCCCTATGTTAGGAGGCTTTTAAGAATAGGAGGCTATGAATATGGTCAACAAAAATGTACACCATATTTATTTGTGTTTGGTCAAGTAGCTATGTTGATATTTAATCATAGCCTTCGTTTATACTCGTAAATTGATTTTTGTTTTTGAAAATTCTATTTTTTTCTTCAAAATATGTGTTGTACATACCCTGTTTTGATTTATAGAGCCAAATATGCGTTGTTGCATACGCCATGGCTACTAAATAAATGAATAAAACATTGCATAGCTTTCTACAATGTTTCAATTGTTATATATAATCAATTAGAAGGCTATGTATGCTATCATTGCTATGGTGCCTGGTGGCTATTTTCTGTCTTTCTTTTTCTTCTTTTCCCCATGCTTGGTGTAAATACATGTATTTGGCAGCACAAATGGGGTGAACACATCAACACAACAGTATTTTGGGTTTGTTTGATTGACGTCTCGAGAGCCAATAGATTACATTCTATAGAACTTTTAAAATGATTGGACTAGAGGATGTACAGAACCTTGAAATCAGACTAGTACTAAAAATTTAAATCGAAGTGCAGAAATTTGGCACGACTGGCCAACATAAAAAGCAATACGTAACAGCCGCCTTGCAACATGGTTTTAACTAACAACCAAATTCTACCAAGCTGTGCTCATCCCCTGCGCGTCGTAATGTTTCCTCATGTTATTTATACATCAAGAAATCTGTAGTGAGCCCTTCGTACTATTGAAGCTCAGGGCTTTGAAAGAACAAATCCGTACTAGCAGTGATTATGAGAATATCATTTTTGCATGTAAATAAACCCTAAAACATGTAAGCATAACTAGGTGAGTAGTTAGTTACAGTATATATCAGTTTATCCGAGGATTAAAGTATACCACAATCCAGTGATTTACGACGAAACTTGACAGCGGAAGTGGAATGAAGTTGGAAAACGAATGCACTACGAAATGTTGAATTAACGAATGAGGGTGCATTTCGCCAGGAGGGTAAACATATTTAGTGGAATGCACTTGAAGAGCGTTTACAACCTATGTACTAGACTCAGCAATGAACATGGCTTAAAAATGTTGTTTGCCTTCAAGCATGGAATTTGTGCACGT
This sequence comes from Sphaeroforma sirkka, assembly GCA_001586965.3. Taxonomy (NCBI): domain Eukaryota; class Ichthyosporea; order Ichthyophonida; genus Sphaeroforma; species Sphaeroforma sirkka. The sequence continues at coordinate 83,539 of LUCW03001551.1, read as the reverse complement.
ATTCTTTTAATCAACAGCATGCTACGAAGGTCGCCTGGAAATAGACTTTTGCGAAAGATGAGGAAGTAATCAACAGTTTGATTGATTGTAGAAAGTTCTTGAAGCCTTGTACACTGTGTGAGCCTAAATGAGCCTTTTCTTATAGTATCGTAAGGCTAGCCAGCTTTATATTAAATTATGTGAACGACTGAACCTACGTAGTACCACAAGGGATTTGATCTTAGCCCGCACGATCCGCTACCAGGTAGATTTCTTCGTACCATGTTGGTTGATTCAGTCATTCACCTACTTTTCCACAAAGCTGGCTGGCTTTACGAAACTATAAGAAAAGACTCATATTTTTAAGAAAGGTAAGGTTATCATCAGCAATTCTGATTTGGAGTAGAGCTGGAGGCTGGCCGGTACCCCACCAAACAACTGATGTATTTGGAATATCCTGGTTAGCCATAGTGGGAAGTATCACGGCGATACCAGAAGTCTCGAATATTTGGTCGGTACCGAAATTTGAAAATATAACTTCAGTAGAGTGATGAGACGGGGTACAGGGAACATCATTCTATCGACCACTACTGGATGGGGGTATATTGGTGTCTACTGTTCATGGATAAGGATTCTCTCGAAATGTTCGTGGAGAGTCTATACGCCGTGGTAGTCCCGCCGATCTGTAGTTGTAATTGAGGGTAGATTAGAGGGCCCACCAGAATGCGCCTTATTAGGAAACTGATACAAGCAAAATGGCTGGACCTAAAAGTCCTATCTCCGGGGCACACAGAACATAGGTATCCACCAGTGCGATAATCAAGCAATTTGTACATAACGTGTTGGTTGTTATCATGACAGAAAGGCGGATTGGGGTATGTTCACGGCAATAGGTGTTATATATGGGAGGGATTGTATCGGTCCAATCGAAAGATTTCCTTACAAGTCAATAATAGTATCGGCGGCTAGCCTTCCCTGATATCTTCTTTGTTGGGAGACGTTGAGTTGTATTATGTCGGATCAGCTCGGAGTTCTTTTGTGTTGAGGTGTACACCCGCCCCTCGATTCCATCTAAGCGTAACTACTGGACGGGAATTTGTCCGGAGGCCTGATACGTGTCCAAGCAGGTCTCGTATGTCGGGCAAGTGGGTTTGCACTGTTGATCGAGTCAATATGTAGTCCCAGGCAGCCGCCAAAGTACTTTGCAAACTAGCGTACTGGACGTAAACCACAGAAGGGAAAAGCGGAGTGTCTGGTATGATGGCTGCTGATTGGATCAGGCTGGCTGGTACCGCTCGTACAGCGGTTTCAATACGGCATGACAAATAAAAGTGGAGCCCATGCAATGACATTCAGACCATAGGTTGATGTTGAAAGAACGAATGTCTTGAATATTGTCAACCGATTTCGCGGATGGCGCCAGCAGAATCTATGGAGGAAAACTATAGCATGGAGTAGTGCAGCCACGTGGTTGTCCGTGTGTTTCACAAAGTCGATACCCGGCATGCCCTGGGGCAGTTTCAAATCCTAAGTATTTTGAAGGTTGCGAGTAGATGTCGGAGAGTTCCGCCGCCATGGGTATAGGAGGAATAAGTAGGCGCCTGTTAAGAGTGTTGGCATTTAGATAGTCTACTAGCGTTGGCATTATGAGATGTCCTTTGATACGGAGAGGCGGCACCGCATGCAGCATACTCGATGATCTCTTTCGGAACTTAAGAATACCTTGTTCTAGACCAAATTGGCGACCCCAATCATCGATCGCGTTCAAGACGGGCTGCAGCTGAACAGTCGGGGGAGCCTGGATGTGCGTATCATTTACAAAGAGGTAGGAACGGAGCAGTTTCGGTCGAAATTGCGCAAGCGCGGTAATCACGTAGGTAATGTAGATGATTAAAAGATGTGGATCCCCAATCAAACCTTGGAGCATGCAATTCGTTCTATAGAATAAAGGTGAAAGCTTTCCACGACCTCTTCCGTATGGGGACATTCTTGAACAATCCACGGCGACAACAAATCCGGTTCTGGCATTCCAGCGTGGCGCAACAGCATACACATGTTCGGAAAGACCATGTCATCATATGCTTTAGCGATGTCAAGACACACATCATTACAGGTATTTCCGAATCGAGTCTCAGATTCCAACGCGGCTAGGAAATAGTATGACAGGAGTCGTAGCTAGGAAATGGTACGACAGGAGTAGTGTGATTTGAATTTAGCTTGAGTGGCATAGGTGGTTGAGTCGGGGTGACTGGTTAATAGCTGTAGCAAAAAATGCGTCGAATGATTTGCGTTAGGGTTATCGGTTGGAAGTCGACAGGGAATGCAATATCCGTGTCTTCTTTCTTCAGAGGGTTGCATCTGAGCAGACTGAGGAGCCTGGATGCGCGTATCATGCACAAAGAGGTAGGAACGGAGAAGCTTCGCGTAATAACTGGGTAGTCCAAGTAAATTATTAAAAGATGTGGATCCATAATTAAGCCTTGGAACCTTTAATTCGTTATATGAAATAAAAGTACAAGATTCCCACGATACGTCTCCCGTATGGGGACATTCTTGAACAATGCACGGCGACAAATAATCCAGTTGCATGGGTGCTCCATACAAGTATGAATGAACATATTTCTCATTCACAGCTGAATGCACAACTGATATTTACATTTTTAAATTTGATTTTTAATTTGATTTTTATCAAAATCAAGTATGTTACACAGTGACAGTGGCAACTGGCAACAATTTTAAATTACTCGTGGACGTTCTCATTCATGTATTGGTTGCAATTTTAATAACTGTTTTTCTTTTGAAACAATGGTGTACTGTGCTCTCCAGTTGTCACTTTTGGGTCCTTTGTAAAACAATTCAATTGTTCATAGTTCCTTTACATAGATACACACCCACACGAGATGGTTCAATAATATACACATGCATAAATATACACTACCTATAATTACAGGTAAATAAAATATGGCCATATGTAACACCATATGTATATAAGCTGCGCTATTTCACAGAAATCAAAATAAAAGGCGCCTGAATGGACTCAGTGAGGTCGATTATGGAACGCGCCCATTAAGTCTAAATTACTCGGCATGATACTCCACCAAGCTGCTTGCGATCCGTGTTTGTTCATCGCCGACAGTGACAACCTTAAGTACATTGTGCTTCTATACGTAGATGACCACCTTATATGTGGCCAACGCGAATCAGACGTCGACAACTTCAAACCCCTCTTCCAAGCGAGGTTCACTGAGCACCCAGATTTCTATTAGGTGTGAGAGTGCTGACTACTTCAGATTCTATCACCCTCGTCCAAAACAGTTATATTGATCGCAGTAAACCAGGATTGTTTACCAAGCATAAAACTACGGCCAAACAGCGGAGACTCAACAAGGTTTATCCCAGCATCAACCAAGGAGAGAATCTAAACTCAGAGAGGTACACAGAAATATTTTAGATGGAATTATCTCGAAACCGAAATGCCGGGAGTATGGAATCATCAATATAGAATATCTCTGATGGGCATAAAGGCATCCCTGACTATCAGAGAAGTACAATCTAAGAGCATAAGGCCAAAGATTACAATGGAAGCCACAATCGTTGAAGACGTGGTGACGCTGCCTTTGGATTGGATCGTAGAATAAGTGAGAACCTTTTCACCTTAAGAGGTGTTTTTTAATGGCTCAAGAATTACGAGTCTAAAGCATATAAAAGCAGGGACTCGAATCATATAAATCACAACTATTCACTTAAACCTTAAAACATTTTTAGGATACTTTAATATATGAGAACAATAAGTTACATCTGGGACGCCCTAGCAACCTTCGACCTGACTGAGAGTCATTCTACACCCACCCCAGCAACATAAGATACATTATCTGAAAACATCGGACCCCGACACATGTGTGCATACCGCGAATTAATCGGCACATTGCAGTACCTCCACGTTGTCACACGTATTGATATTAGCTACGCACTCATTAATAAAACCCCTGCCAACAACACTGGCTAGCTGCACAGCGCATCCTACGTTACCTAGGACTTACCTATAAGTATCAAAAAGGACCTCCTATGATTGACGCCGTTTTCGACGCAGACTGCACCGCTTGCCCTGATACCTGTCGCTCGACAACAGGCTATATCCTACGGATTAACTAGATTTCAGTTGTCTGGAAATCACACCGGCAGAGAAAACGCTCTCCACCAGTTCAGCTGAATCAGAATACTTCGCTGATTTTGAGGTAGCTGAACATATACATTTTTTTCGGAATGCCCTCACAGAACTCGGCTTTCCACAAACATCGCCTACGGTTCTACAGTGTGAAAACAAATGGGCGATCCATGCCATGGTCTTACAAAGCACCTAAAGTACATTGATATTTGGGTACATCACATTAAGGAACTGCAAGACAACGGAATCATCAAAGTGGAAGTCGTCTCTTCTGCGGACAACCAAGCCGATATTTTAATAAAAAACACTGCACGTCCTACACATTCACGACATACCCATATTATGTTGCGAACCGTTCCCTCCGAGTTCATCGGTGCCTGCGAGAATCAGTACAGGGGAGAGCGATATAATATTCGATTGCATCCTCTCGATTCACCACCTTCAATTTTCAGGGAAGTGTTGGACATAACAAATCAGCAAGTGTGAATCTCAAGAATATATAGTTCGATACATGAACTGAAAGGTGCCATTGTAGCATTTGGGTACCATTATTGGCATATTGTCAGATTCCAGATTCCCGAAATCTCAGGATTCCCAAATCCTGAGTTTCAGGTTTCTAACCCAATTCCTGATATTGGAGTCATCAGGAATATGGCGGGGGCACTTGGACAAATATCCAAGAGCCGCGTGTGAGAGAAACACTCAAGTGAAAATACGAGTCTAGGGAATTATCAGAATTCTAAAGTTCGCAATAAAGACTCAGGACGAATCTCTTCACCTAGGACTTAACCTAGCTGAGAGATTCGTACTTGAGAAGAGGTCTATTGTTTCCTTTGGTCGTATCTGTATCAGTACTCTCAAACTCTACATTTTAACAATATCCTTACCACGGTAAGGAAGACAGAGAACAGAGACGTTAGTACATACCGACGTCCCGTTCAATAAGTTGCAGACACTCTCTGAGTGAACCTAAAATCACACGTAGATCATATAGTAAACAACTCAAACCGGAGACGGAAAAGAGAGCCACAACGGAGAAGAGACCCGGGAAAGAAGTGAACAGGGCAAAGAAAGGATAGCTGCAAAGGAAGACTATCAAGAAAACCCGAGAACAACCCCGGGCTGCAGCGTTAACAAACTAGTATGGTTAGCGTTAACAAACAGAGCTTCAAAGGTATACCAGTGAACCGTTTTGGTGTGAATGCTGCACGTGTGATTGGAAAATCAAGAATTTGACACATTCATCAATGTTGGGGCACTAAAAGTGTCATAGTGGTTTGTGTAGTACCACAAGAAAAAATAAATGTGTTGTATGAATTGGGGTATAAATGAATCTAAATGGTGAATCAAGGCACAGACACGTATGTATCAATGAAACAACAGTGTTGAGCAAAACTAGTAAGAAGCAATGATTGAGCACACAGTGTGGTGAGTTGTACAAACACATATAGTGCACTACGAACGCACCGAATCACAGAATCAGTACCCAAATATCACCAGCACAAGGGATCAATCTCCAAACCACATACCAACGTGAAGTGCAGTAATATAACTATAAGTGATACGCGTAAGATATTAAGTATATACAATTACCACGCTATAGACAATATAGAAGAGACTGCGTATATAACTCAGACGCGCCAATCTGTCAAGGATCAGGGGACAATCCAATTCAGAAGTGAAGGGACTGCCAATCGATAACAAAACACTTTGGTGCGCGCGCTCTTATTACACTAGTACATGTGTTGTGTGAGTATATACAAACATAGAGGTGCAAACACCTCCATATAAAGACCAAACTATAACTATAGTTATATGAATTGGCAACTCTGACTCAGAATCTAAGTGGGGCAAGAACCATAAAAAGACCTGAATCACGAGAAATATGTTTATTGTTAGGGCATACTTATGAGTATAGCACCTGAGATATTGCATATATTAAAAGACCAGCACATAGTAAGCTGGCACAACGAGTCAGACGCTCATAACACCACTGGACCTCCAGTGGAAGTTAGCAGTGCTCACAATCAAATCGGAACGAGTATACCAGTCAGCTAACAATATGAGATTATTGACAGCAACGACTGGGAGATGTGAATTTTTCAACTCTGTGAAAGTACTCTTTATTTACTTTTGTATTCCGTATTTATACTATTTTTCGTCAAAATTGAACGGCCCTTTCGGCTCGAAAATTTCTTTTGCCAAAGAAATTCCAACGGACGTGCGCGGTCTATTTTAGATTCCATCTCTAAAAATAAAACACAATTTCTTCAAATACACTTAAACTTCTAAGACTCATAACTCAATGAATATTCACTCTAACAACTTGAACAAGGTGTCATATGAAAGGAAAAAGCATTTCCTATCAAATAACACCTGTAACAAAATTACACATTCAATAGGTCAAACACAATCGGCCTACGAAACACATTCGTAAACACAACATACAAAAACATACTTAGATAAGTGGTTCCTCGATGGACTAGGTCTGAGTCCAACACTTAAACATCATTCACCTTTGACAATATGATTTTTCTACACTCCCCATGGACGCAAGACATAGTCATCGGACATCATTCGACATGTATCTCCCCACAAACTAGCCACAACGACAAAGAGATGTAGACACGACAGCACATCGGTAGCAGCGGCGTTTCATCATATGACTTCGGTGCTTCACGAAAGCAACCTTAGGCAATGCCTTGGTCAAGGCATCAGCAACCATCAACTCAGACCGGCAGTCCTCCAATGAGATGATCTTCTTTGCGCATAACTCTCGCACATAATGATATTTGATATCAATATGCTTACTGCGCTTGGTGGTCAATTCCTCAGCCATCTTCTTAGCAGTCTGATTGTCCTCGTAACAAACTACAGATTGATCAGAGGCTCGTCCTAGCTCAGATAGCAAATTCAAAGCAGTCTTTACGTCACGGCAAGACTCTGCAAGACTGACATACTCTGCCTCAGAAGTACTTAGGGTGACAAGTGTCTGACGGCGCGCCCCCCAGTACCGAGCCAATGACATGATGTCCCCGCGGATCAGCTCTAAGGCTCGTACGGACTTGGACTCGGAGAGAAAACGTGAACGTCAATCAAGTGGAACCCCACCTCGACAAACTTCGAAACTTCGACGAGATCGTAAACGAGATCATGAAGAATCTAACTTTGGATTTCTGGCCGATGATGAATTGTCCTTCAAAGACTTGACTGGGTCTGCTGATGAGAAGCACTTCCGCGCAGCCATGAGAGACGAGCTACGTTCAATGCTGAAGATGAAGGTTTGGAAACTTCAGCAGCGCTGCAAGGCCCGGACAAAGCCTCTGGGACTCAAGTGGGTTCTCACTCTCAAGCGTGATGAAAGCGGCGCAGTGATACGACATAAAGCCCGCCTATGTGCGAAGGGATTTGCACAACAGTATGGTCGAGATTATGTGGAGACATCGTCACCAGTAGTCACAAAAGAGACTGTGCGTGCATGTTTAGCTATCGCTGCATCTGAGAACTTGGATGTATTGCAGTTCGATGTCAAAACTGCATTTTTGCATGGTAATTTGGAAGAGTACGTCTGCTCGGAGATCCCCACTGGTTTCGTTGAAATAGTTGGTGATTTACTAAGTGATGAGGATCACCAGTTGATTAAGGAGGGTGCTATTTGCGAGCTGAAGAAGAGTATCTATGGACTTAAGCAAGCCGGATTATGTTGGTTTGTGCGCTTCAGAGATTTCCTCGTTAATGATGTTGGATTCCGGCCAAGTCTTACGGACCCTTGTCTCTTTATTCGGAAGAACTGCTTTCTGGTACTTTATGTTGATGACGGTTTGATATTTTCGACTTCACGTCGAATGGGGGAGAAGATTTTGAAGAAGATCGAGACAGAGTTCGACGTCAAGTCGATGGGGTCTCCACGGTTTTTCCTCGGATGGAAAATCGATATGTCTGAAAGAGGAATTTTCATCTCGCAGCCGGCATATATTGAGAAGCTAGCGCAGAAGTATGGACCATTGAAAAGGGTCAGTACACCTATGAGTACATCTTTCGATGTGAATCGGCCTGGTACATTGGTGCAGGATTCAGACTACCGTGGTATCATAGGTTCCCTTATGTTTGCAGCTGTGGGTACGCGTCCTGATATTGCTTTTGCGACAAGTTCACTGAGCCGATACCTTGACCAGCTGACTAAGGCGAGAGAGGCTGCCGCAAGAAATCTGTGCGGGTACTTGGAGGCTACCAAACACTAGGGAATCTTCTATGAAGCCGGGAACGACTTGAAACTTTGTGCGTATGCCGATGCAGGCTATGGGGGCGAGAAAGACAATGTGAATTTTTCAACTCTGTGAAAGTGCTCTTTATTTACTTTTGTATTCCGTATTTATACTATTTTTCGTCAAAATTGAACGGCCCTTTCGGCTCGAAAATTTCTTTTGCCAAAGAAATTCCAACGGACGTGCGCGGTCTATTTTTAGATTCCATCTCTAAAAATACAAACACAATTTCTTCAAATACACTTAAACTTCCAAGACTCATAACTCAATGAATATTCACTCAAACAACTTGAATAAGGTGTCATATGAAAGGGAAACCCATTTCCTATCAAATGACACCTGTAACAAAATTATACATTTAATAGGTCAAACACAATCGGTCTACGAAATACATTCGTAAACACAACATACAAAAAACATACTTAGATAAGTTGTTCCTCGATGGACTAGGTCTGAGTCCAACACTTAAACATCATTCACCTTTGACAATATGATTTTTCTACACTCCCCCATGGACGCAAGACATAGTCATCGGACATCATTCGACATGTATCTCCCCCACAAACTAGCCACAACGACAAAGAGATGTAGACACGACAGCACATCGGTAGCAGCGGCGTTTCATCATATGACTTCGGTGCTTCACGAAAGCAACCTTAGGCAATGCCTTGGTCAAGGCATCAGCAACCATCAACTCAGACCGGCAGTCCTCCAATGAGATGATCTTCTTTGCGCATAACTCTCGCACATAATGATATTTGATATCAATATGCTTACTGCGCTTGGTGGTCAATTCCTCAGCCATCTTCTTTGCAGTCTGAATGTCCTCGTAACAAACTACAGATTGATCAGAGGCTCGTCCTAGCTCAGATAGCAAATTCAAAGCAGTCTTTACGTCACGGCAAGACTCTGCAAGACTGACATACTCTGCCTCAGAAGTACTTAGGGTGACAAGTGTCTGACGGCGCGCCCCCCAGTACCGAGCCAATGACATGATGTCCCCGCGGATCAGCTCTAAGGCTCGTACGGACTTGGACTCGGAGAGAAAACGTGAACGTCAATCAAGTGGAACCCCACCTCGACAAACTTCGAAACTTCGACGAGATCGTAAACGAGATCATGAAGAATCTAACTTTGGATTTCTGGCCGATGATGAATTGTCCTTCAAAGACTTGACTGGGTCTGCTGATGAGAAGCACTTCCGCGCAGCCATGAGAGACGAGCTACGTTCAATGCTGAAGATGAAGGTTTGGAAACTTCAGCAGCGCTGCAAGGCCCGGACAAAGCCTCTGGGACTCAAGTGGGTTCTCACTCTCAAGCGTGATGAAAGCGGCGCAGTGATACGACATAAAGCCCGCCTATGTGCGAAGGGATTTGCACAACAGTATGGTCGAGATTATGTGGAGACATCGTCACCAGTAGTCACAAAAGAGACTGTGCGTGCATGTTTAGCTATCGCTGCATCTGAGAACTTGGATGTATTGCAGTTCGATGTCAAAACTGCATTTTTGCATGGTAATTTGGAAGAGTACGTCTGCTCGGAGATCCCCACTGGTTTCGTTGAAATAGTTGGTGATTTACTAAGTGATGAGGATCACCAGTTGATTAAGGAGGGTGCTATTTGCGAGCTGAAGAAGAGTATCTATGGACTTAAGCAAGCCGGATTATGTTGGTTTGTGCGCTTCAGAGATTTCCTCGTTAATGATGTTGGATTCCGGCCAAGTCTTACGGACCCTTGTCTCTTTATTCGGAAGAACTGCTTTCTGGTACTTTATGTTGATGACGGTTTGATATTTTCGACTTCACGTCGAATGGGGGAGAAGATTTTGAAGAAGATCGAGACAGAGTTCGACGTCAAGTCGATGGGGTCTCCACGGTTTTTCCTCGGATGGAAAATCGATATGTCTGAAAGAGGAATTTTCATCTCGCAGCCGGCATATATTGAGAAGCTAGCGCAGAAGTATGGACCATTGAAAAGGGTCAGTACACCTATGAGTACATCTTTCGATGTGAATCGGCCTGGTACATTGGTGCAGGATTCAGACTACCGTGGTATCATAGGTTCCCTTATGTTTGCAGCTGTGGGTACGCGTCCTGATATTGCTTTTGCGACAAGTTCACTGAGCCGATACCTTGACCAGCTGACTAAGGCGAGAGAGGCTGCCGCAAGAAATCTGTGCGGGTACTTGGAGGCTACCAAACACTAGGGAATCTTCTATGAAGCCGGGAACGACTTGAAACTTTGTGCGTATGCCGATGCAGGCTATGGGGGCGAGAAAGACAATGTGAATTTTTCAACTCTGTGAAAGTGCTCTTTATTTACTTTTGTATTCCGTATTTATACTATTTTTCGTCAAAATTGAACGGCCCTTTCGGCTCGAAAATTTCCTTTGCCAAGAAATTCCAACGGACGTGCGCGATCTATTTTTTAGATTCCATCTCTAAAAAAAACAAAACACAATTTCTTCAAATACACTTAAACTTCCAAGACTCATAACTCAATGAATATTCACTCAAACAACTTGAATAAGGTGTCATATGAAAGGGAAACCCATTTCCTATCAAATGACACCTGTAACAAAATTATACATTTAATAGGTCAAACACAATCGGCCTACGAAACACATTCGTAAACACAACATACAAAAACATCGTTAGATAACCGGTTCCTCGATGGACTAGGTCTGAGTCCAACACTTAAACATCATTCACCTTTGACAATATGATTTTTTCTACACTCCCCATGGACGCAAGACATAGTCATCGGACATCATTCGATATGTATCTCCCCACAAAACTAGCCACAACGACAAAGAGATGTAGACACGACAGCACATCGGTAGCAGCGGCGTTTCATCATATGACTTCGGTGCTTCACGAAAGCAACCTTAGGCAATGCCTTGGTCAAGGCATCAGCAACCATCAACTCAGACCGGCAGTCCTCCAATGAGATGATCTTCTTTGCGCATAACTCTCGCACATAATGATATTTGATATCAATATGCTTACTGCGCTTGGTGGTCAATTCCTCAGCCATCTTCTTTGCAGTCTGAATGTCCTCGTAACAAACTACAGATTGATCAGAGGCTCGTCCTAGCTCAGATAGCAAATTCAAAGCAGTCTTTACGTCACGGCAAGACTCTGCAAGACTGACATACTCTGCCTCAGAAGTACTTAGGGTGACAAGTGTCTGACGGCGCGCCCCCCCCAGTAGACTGGGGCATTTGTGATGAATACCAGATAGCCAGAACGAGATCGCTTGTCTGTAGAAAAATCATATTGTCAAAGGTGAATGATGTTTAAGTGTTGGACTCAGACCTAGTCCATCGAGGAACAACTTATCTAAGTATGTTTTTTGTATGTTGTGTTTACGAATGTATTTCGTAGACCGATTGTGTTTGACCTATTAAATGTATAATTTTGTTACAGGTGTCATTTGATAGGAAATGGGTTTCCCTTACATATGACACCTTATTCAAGTTGTTTGTTGTACTCCGTATTTATACTATTTTTCGTCAAAATTGAACGGCCCTTTCGGCTCGAAAATTTCCTTTGCCAAAGAAATTCCAACGGACGTGCGCGATCTATTTTTTTAGATTCCATCTCTAAAAAATACAAACACAATTTCTTCAAATACACTTAAACTTCCAAGACTCATAACTCAATGAATATTCACTCAAACAACTTGAATAAGGTGTCATATGAAAGGGAAACCCATTTCCTATCAAATGACACCTGTAACAAAATTATACATATAATAGGTCAAACACAATCGGCCTACGAAATACATTCGTAAACACAACATACAAAAACATCGTTAGATAATCGGTTCCTCGATGGACTAGGTCTGAGTCCAACACTTAAACATCATTCACCTTTGACAATATGATTTTTCTACATACACATTGATACAAAAATCAATGGCAACACTTACAACGCATTAGTAGATTCAGGCGCACAACGATCATGCATGGATCGTAGTGTAGTAACAGAGTTGTATATATCAGTCAAAGCTAAACCAGGCTATATACAGCTGGCGCAGACAGATTCAAGAATACAACGCACAGGCGCTACAGAGTTATGTGACATCGATTATGGCGGAAGGAAAACTAGCAACTCCTTTGAAGTGCTTGACCTACCCAACAAGAAGTCTCCAATATTCTTATTGGATATACTCTCATACATAGGCATTTACTTAGCTGGCACAATAAACCCGCTAATACCCACAGATGCCAACTGGGAGGCACTCCTTAAACCACATGAAGAAGAACCTGAGCGTGAACAGGAAGGCTTCCGTGAGTCACTATCAGACCTATTAGATGACAATGTGAACATACCACCTGATGTACACTGTAACCTACCAGGGTCAGTAGTAGAAGTTCCTGGCGAACAGATAAACATCAAACAGATGAAAAGCGCCAAGATGAACTTTGTAACACATAAGTACACACATCAAACAGAAGGGAATGTACAAAAGTGGCTACGTGAGGGACACATATACAAACGTGAACACCCCACACAAGTAAATCTACCACTCTTATCCACGGGCGAACACGACCAAACAGGCTTACTCAAAAAGGTACGCACATGTTTGGATTTACGGGAAGTAAACTACCAATATGAACAAGATAAGTTTGTATTGCCGAAGATAAAAAAAGTATTACACAACTTTCAACGAGCTAAGTTCTTCTCGAAGCTTGACCTCACAGGAGGCTTCCATCACTTCTTAGTGCATAAGAATAGTAGACACTTCCTCACATTCTCGTGGAGAGGGGCACAATACTCATTCAACTCAGCACCATTTGGGTTGCACTCCTTGACGGCACAGTTCCAACGAGTCATGGCCAACCTTCTAATAGACATAGAAGGGGTACAGGTATATGTAGACGACATAGTCATCGCCAGTCTCACAGAAGAAGCACATCGTAAAGCAGTCAGAGAAGCAATTGAGCGTCTAAATGCTGCGAACTTCAGGCTGAACCATAACAAATGTACATTAGCAGTGAAAACAGTCAATAATATACTCGGCGTGAAAGTAACCACAGGCGGCCTCAAAGCTGATCCAGAGAAACAGAAGCGTATGATTGACTGGCCACTACCAAGAACAAAACGCGATCTGCACAAAGCAGTAGGCTTAGCCAACTACATGCGAGATCACAATTCTCAGTTCGCACATATCACAAAACACTTCAGACCCTTAATGAAGGGGAAGATGAACCAACCCATAGAGAACTTACGGACTCCACAACTGAAGAAGAAGTGGGAAGAACTGAAAGATGCAATAGCATGCTCAGCTACTCTCGCCTACCCGGTAGATGGAGTGCCATTTCACATCATGAATGATGCAAGTGACTATGGCATTGGAGGGTGTCTGTTCCAGGTCATAGACGGAGTCAGAAGAGATATATTATATTTCTCTAAAGGCTTGAATTCAGCACAACAGAAGTATGGTACTAACACCAAAGAACTGTTAGCACTGGTCTACAGCTTAGAACATTTTTCTGGGTATATTAAAGGCAGTGTCATAACACTTTGGACAAACCATAAGGCTCTATGCCAAATGAACTCGCAACAAACGTTGCACCCTATGTTAGCGAGATGGATAGCTAAAAACTTCCATCACCACTTCACAATCATACATGTACCAGGAGAAGACAACAAAGTTGCGGACATGCTCTCGAGATTACACGAGGACACATTCAATGAGAGAACAATGAATGAAGCTATCAAACATACATACAATGGTCAAGAATACACTGACCTGGAAGCAAACATGCCTATCACGGTGTCAGCTATAGACTGGAAACTACATCCACGATTTTATATTGAAGCAGAACGTAGACTCGGTAAATTCATAGTAGACTTGTTTGCGGCGGCACACAACGCATAAACAGACAAGTACTACACTCGAGAACAAAATGCACTACTTCAAAAATGGGCAGATGAGATAAACCCATGGTCAAACCCACCCTGGGATCTCATACCTGAAGTACTCGGCAAAGTCATAGAGGAAGCGACGAGTATCACTACCCTGGGATCTCATACCTGAAGTACTTGACAAAGTCATAGAGGAAGCGACGAGTATCACTATATGTGTACCGTTCTTCCCTAATGCAACCTGGTTTCCCACTTTCTTTTCTCTCATGGAAACGGACGCTATGCTGGTTGAAAACACAAACAACACGTTCCTCAATGAAGGCTCGAAAGCATGCGGTAAAACGCCATGGGGAACCACTATAGTCGCAGAAATCGGACCAAAGTCTCCATACTTTGAACAAAAAGCAGCGCACACAGCAGTCAACATAGCTGCACAACAAGATGGTAATGCAAAGGCAACAGAGCAAAACACAGCGACATACTGGGATAAAATAGTTCTGATTGCACAATACCACAATATAGGCCATTATTATACAGCCGAAGAAACAGTAGACAAGCTTGTGCAAGACGGCCACAACTGGGCCGCGCGCACAGAACACGCAACAAAGTACGTGGACGCATGCACACCGTGCCTACAAAATAAAATATATGAACGTGGATATCATCCACTCCAGTCAATATCAGCTGCATATCCAGGTGATAAAATACAAGTGGATACAATAGGTCCACTATTAGACTCGAACAGAGGCAACACGTACATGCTTGTATGGTTGGTTGGATATAAACTCCTCGTATGTCATACTGCGAGCTATGATGGACAAGTCAGCGGCCACAGTCGCACGCACACTAGTCCCAATCATGTGTGAACACGGATTCCCACAAGTCTTGCAAACAGACCAAGGCACTGAGTATGAGAACAAAATACTCGGAAAGGTCATCAAACAGGCACCTATGGAACACCTAGTGTCAAGACCATATCAACCCAAAATACTGGGAGCAAAAGAACGATCACATAGAGATCTATTGCCACTCCTGAGGAAATTCGTGGAGCAGAACTCAGGAAATTGGTGTTCACGATTACCATTCGTACAAATGGGACACAACCTACGCACATCAAGAAAACATAAATCACCAAGATTCAATGTGTACTTTGGGCGTAGACAGAACCAGCTGATTGACTACAATGAAGCAGTGACAGCACCTGGCACATCAGAGACATGACAAGCCAGACTCGATGACATACACGAGGTGATCAAACCCTCACTGAACAGTAATGCAGCACAATATCAAGAAAAGATGCGTGCAGCATATGACCGAAAATACCAGAAGAAGTACGTAAACTTCGACGAAGGGGACATTGTTATGATCCGCCAACAAGGAGAGATGAATAAATTAACCAATCCTCACGGCAGTCCATACAATATAGTAAGCAAGGAGGGCAACGGGTATTTTATATGTAACCTTGATGGGACTAAGGCCCCTGAGTACTCAAAATCGATCAACGATGAACTGATAGGCTTGCACAAAGCAGCCAACCCAGAAAAAGCATTCGTACCCAATGGTGCCATACCACAGGAAGAAGAGTCACAATTTGAAAAAAAAATATTGACTCCCAACCTTCAGGACGGGGTAATGCTTCCTTCGACTATCTCTTGCAATGGCCAAATGGTGAACGCACATGGACTCATGAGTCAGAGATACTAAATGCAGATGTTCTTACACAATTTCGACAGCGCAAGCGCCGCAAACGACATCAGAAGAAACAAACACCGACAAGCGACAGCGCACGGTTGGCAGACAACAGAAAGCGCACGAAGCGGGGGCTTAGACAGTCTCACTGACATCATCGAACACCCAACACTTGCCTTGTAGCATGGTCTGCCCACATACCAGAGGGATATAAGGACCACAGTCTCGGGTTTTGACTCAATGTCGAGGAAGCCTCCCAGAGACACGTCTTCAGGACTCGTGCACAGGTCGAGACGGACTCCAGCGAACGGGGTGCGATACATAAGTTAGTATAATAAGGAATAATAATAAGTAAGTATAGATAATGGTGGCAGGTTTTTCACCTTTTTCCTTTCGGTGGGTCAAGCTTTTCCCTGTACAAAAACACCAACCTCAGACTATAGTACCAAATATCACTTTACACTCCTAACTAGCTACACAGCGCAAAGTTGGGGGGCTGTAGTATTTGAGTACCATTATTGACATATTGTCAGATTCCAGATTCCCAAAATCTCAGGATTCCCAAATCCTGAGTTTCAGGGTTCTGACCCAATTCCTGATATTGGAGTCATCAAGAATATAGCGGGGCACTTGGACAAATATCCAAGAGCCGCGTGTGAGAGAAACACTCAAGTGAAAATATGAGTCTAGTGAATTATCAGAATTCTAAAGTTCACAATAAAGACTCAGGACGAATCTCTTCACCTAGGACTTAACCTAGCTGAGAGATTCGTACTTGAGAAGAGGTCTTTTGTTTACTTTGGTCGTATCTTTATCAGTACTCTCAAACTCTACACCATGCCATTAGTAATATGACACCATGTCAAAAACAAAAAAGTTCCCGTCCTAAGCGTTAGAATCCTATACTTTCCCAGTAAGGAAACAAAACGTGAAGGCGTCACGAAGGATGCATGAATTAGACATTCATTATCCAGTCGTGACGTTCAATGGAGAGGGGGTTGCGTTAGTGTCCCGTTCTTATGTTTTGCCATACGAATGATTTAAAGCATCGTATGTCATCGTGGGGTGCGGAGAGCAAGACGCATCAGAGGACGGGTGAGTTATTTCTTTAGTGAGCTGGCGAGCCGTTAGTGGATGGAGCATTAGACGGGGGTTAATCGTTAGGAGTATTTGTAGTAGTATTTGTGGATGTGGACTTGCAGTGCCATCTGTCAGCAGTAAGACAGATGGAGCGGTGTGTGTAGTAAGTGCCGGATGGTTAGGGAGAAAGACAGTGACACGGGTCACAAGGGAGACGGGTGGTGGAGCGAGAAGACGTACCACAGTATTGTAGAGTTTGAGAGTAGCTTATAAGATACGACCAGAAGAAACAATAGACCTCTTCTCAATTGCGAATCCTACAGCTAGGTAAAGTGCTAAGCTGAAGGACTCGCATTGAGTCTTTATTTGTGTTTATTATTTTTTACACTAGACTCAATATTTACTTGCATCATTTTACAGATGGTGCTACTCCAGTATACGTGTACTACGAAGAAAAGAACATTGAAAAGAGGGTCGTGATTCGCGAGGAAATATTGGCCATGTTCAAAGAAGGTGTCATCGAACAATGTGGTTGGAAAACATTGTGGAATCTTCAGCTGCTGGTGGTGCCCAAGAGGGAACAGGGTGATTAGAGAATTTGTGCAAATCTGGTGCCTCTGAATCGCCAGGTTAAGTATCGTGAGTTACCCGTACCGAAGGTGGAAGACCTGGTACAAGAAGCCTCTGGGTATAAGTATTATGCCAATTTGGATATGGCTAGGGGGTGCCGGCAGGTTAAGTTGTCGGAAACCGCTCAAAGTTACACGACCTTTACGTTTGAGAGTCCAAGATATCGCTATACTGTAATGCCCATGAGCCTTGTAGACTCCGGTTTTACCTTTCAATTATCGATAGAGGAAATCATATACATAGATGATGTGATTATGTGTTCTATGACAATTGACGAGCATATAGCATTGATAGCAGAAGTGCTGCGGCGATTGAAGAAGCGGATCGTTAAGATCCGGATGAGTAAGTGTGAGTTTATGAAACTGCAAGTGAAGTTCCTTGGGCGCATTATTGGGCAAGATGCTTTTTGGATTAAAGACGAGGCTGCGAAGGCACTAAGAGAAACGCGCACTCCAAGCACGAAAGAGGAACTTCGAAGTCTCTATGCTACAGCTAACCGGTGGCATCGCTGTATGCCAAACTTCTTTCTTGTTCTGCAATCTGTCGCTAAGCTGTTGAAGAAGGAAGTGATATTTACATGGGGATCAGAGCAAGGTTGTTAACTAAACGTATGGTCAGACATAAAATGCAGCAAAGGTGGGATTTTATACTGTATTATATATCAAATTCACAAGGTGATGCATGAAAGTCCTTTTTTTTTGACGCATTGAAAGAGAATCCACCTCTGGTGTCACCACGGAAAGTTGATATCCTGGTGCTACGCACAAATGCAAGTCGCATGGGTTGTGGAGCTGTGTTGTATGTATAACGCAACGATGTGATGTTGCCAGTTTCAGTTGCATCTACGCGCTGGAGTCCGGCACGGCAGCTCTACTCTATAACATAAATTGGAAGCCTTAGCTATTGTTTGGGCTTACGATCGATGGGTACGACTGTTGGATCGTCCGCCAGGGTTTGCATACATTGAGACAGACCACTTGCTATTATTGGGCCTCTGGAAACGCCTGTGTGATGATGACACGGCGCGTGGTCGAATAGTTCGCCGTTGGTACTTGATGTTGTAGAGCTTTAACTTCACTCTGTCCTATGTTAAGGGTGAGTTAGTGGGTGATGTTGATACATTATCCCGACTAGCTTCTGCAGACGATCACTCGGTTGTAGTTGCTATGTCACTGATGACAGCAGAACCGAAGTTGATTATGAAGCTCCAAGAGAATCTTGCTCATGTAGGCTACAAACGTCTGGCCGACTTTTACCGCAAGGTGAGGAACGATGATATATCTGAGACGCAAGTGCGTCGCATCGTTTAAGACTATCGTGCTTGTGCATTAATGCGTAAAGACTTCTTAAAACCGGTGCCGCTTGTTGTTAAGGAAGTCAAGCGGTTAACGGAAAGAATCCAAATGAATGTGTTCTATATATCCCGCAATGAGAAAGCGGGCACTCGTATGATCACTCTCGCGCAGGACAAGTTCACAAAATGGCTACGAGGTCTGGAGCTATGTCATCGGTCCGCCTTGACTACCCTCGAGGCGACGAAGAACTTGTTGCTGGCGTTTGGTATCCCTGATGAGATAACAGTCGATTGCGGGAAAGAATTTTGCAATGCTGAGTTTATTGCTTTTTTTTGGGGCAGAATTGGTGTGCACGTTCAGTATACCACCGTTGAGCGACACGAAGCTAATGGTCAGATTGAACGCGCCAATAGAAACCTGAAGGATTGGCTCAGCAAGTCGATGGGCTCACTAAGTAATAAGGAGTTGTGGGAGATTCTTTTTGGTCTTACATGTAGAAAAATCATATTGTCAAAGGTGAATGATGTTCAAGTGTTGGACTCAGACCTAGTCCATCGAGGAACCGATTATCTAACGATGTTTTTTTGTATGTTGTGTTTACGAATGTATTTCGTAGGCCGATTGTGTTTGACCTATTAAATGTATATTTTGTTACAGGTGTCATTTGATAGGAAATGGGTTTCCTTTCATATGACACCTTATTCAAGTTGTTTGAGTGAATATTCATTGAGTTATGAGTCTTGGAAGTTTAAGTGTATTTGAAGAAATTGTGTTTGTATTTTTTTAGAGATGGAATCTAAAAAATAGATCGCGCACGTCCGTTGGAATTTCTTGGCAAAGGAAATTTTCGAGCCGAAAGGGCCGTTCAATTTTGACGAAAAATAGTATAAATACGGAATACAAAAGTAAATAAAGAGCACTTTCACAGAATTGAAAAATTCACATGGAAGCAGCGGGCGGGACTAAAACCTTGAAATTTTGGAGACCAAGGACTCGAGTGCCTAAGAGAGAGAGAGAGAGAGAGAGAAAAGAGAGCTAGAGAACGCTGATTTGAGAGAGAGAGAGAGAGCTAGAGAACGCTGATTTGAGAGAGAGAAGAGAGCTAGAGAACGCTGATTTGAGAGAGAGAGAGAGAGCTAGAGAGCGCTGATTTGAGAGAGAGAGAGACCACTGATCACCAAACCGAGAGGATGAAGTACGTGGAGCCCAAACTGAAGAATGCCACCGGCTACCCGAACTGGAAGTTGAAGATGGAAGCTAAGCTGAAGGAAAAGGCCGTCTTCAATACCGCTACAGACCGTGAGAGGGAGATTGCCTACTCCATGATTGTCCAGAGCGTTGAAGACTGTTGTCTTGGATACGTCCGTAACACTGATAACCCTGCAGTTGCCTTGGCCCAGATCGCTACCGCAATGAACCGCCAGACGGAGGCCAATCTGGACGCGTTGACTCAGAAGTTAGATAGGATGAAGATGAACGATGGAGAAAATGTTGCTGAACTCGCCGACCGATGTGAGATTCTATTTGGCCAGCTTGCAGGTCAGGGGATGAGTTGACTAACATTCGGAAACGCATATCCTTCATGAAGGGCCTTCCACGTCAGTTTGCGCCGCTGAAGATTGACTTGAATGCGAAGTTTGCAAACGGAAATCGATTCAGCTATGAGCAAGTGAAGGAAGCCGCCATTGTGTTTGAGACTGGACTCGGTGTCTACGATGATGACAACGACGACGAAGATATCGGTCTTTATGCTAATGGACGATACCACAAGGGTAACCATCAAGCCCAGAAGGGTCGACGAGGAGGTGGTTTCGACCGACCAAGAGGTGGCTTTGGTAGTAGAGATGGCCGGGAGCTTACTTGTTTCAAGTGCCTTAAGCCCGGGCATACTCGGGCCAATTGTCGTGGTAAGATGGCGTGTTTGAATTGCAAGAAACCAGGGCATATCAAACGAGACTGCCCAGATCTCGACGATGAGAATGATGATGACAATGGCTATTAGATTCCGACAGTGATGATGGTATGCCGGCCTTGATGTGTGATTCCACCGATTCTGATTCTTCCGATGCCGAGAGCAAATTTGATGATGAATTGGATGCTCCACCCGGGTTGCTATCTGGAGGTTTTTCATCGGATTATGAAGTTCAGGGTGGCTTTATCTCAGCTACAGATGAAGATAACTGTACTACACTCGACGATGATGACACCTTTGCCGAGGATGATCTACTTGTGGATGGATCCGTCACCTCAATCGCTGAAGCTGAATTGGAGAACACAATCAGCGAACATTCGGCGTTTGCATTGCTGGGCGTGGGTGATCTGGTCTTATCTGCTAACGAGCTTGTGGTTGACACAGGTGCCAGCAAGCATGTTGTTGTATTGGAGGATGCTCTGTCTGCAG
Source organism: Sphaeroforma sirkka (assembly GCA_001586965.3). Classification (NCBI taxonomy): domain Eukaryota; class Ichthyosporea; order Ichthyophonida; genus Sphaeroforma; species Sphaeroforma sirkka. Next base: position 62,158 of record LUCW03001551.1, on the reverse strand, counting down.
TGAGACCCTCTAACAAGCGATTGACCGGGCTTGGCAACACTAAACTGCATGCAGATGGTGAGGGCGAGTTGCGCGGCTGTCCTGAGACTGGTTTAGCTCTTCTCATTCCTAAGGCGGGTGTTCAACTTTTATCCGTACGACAGCTTGTTAAGAACGGCTGGAAGGCGACGTGCGAGAAGAACAAGTGCACATTATTTGATCCGCAGGGTTGTTTGGTGAAAGCAACGGTTAGACAAGGGCTATACATCGTTTCCCTGAAGGATCTGAAGTCGCCCGTCAACCGAGCACATTCGGGTACAAAGATTATCGATGAAGATAAGGTCCTTGTGGCAATTGATGATGGTGAAGCAGATATGCTCATGTGGCATCATAGACTTGGCCATGTAAGCTTGTAACTGATGAAAGAGACAATGGTTTGCGCAGGAATGGAGAAAGTTGCCAGACGTTGGGGTGAGAAGCTTCCCTTCTGTAGAGCTTGCGTGCAAGGCAAGATGACAAGGGCCAGAATTACTCGCAAGTTGGTCCGGTCGAAGGGTAAACGTAAATCTGTGGTTCTAGAGGTTCCGGGATCGAAGCTGTACGTAGATATCTTCGAGACCTCGAAGACACCGTCACTCACTGGAAAACAATTCGGTCTCCAGGTTCTTGACGATGCAACGGACCACTACTGGTGTTTGGGCCTGAAGCAAAAGAGTGATGCGACTGCTGCAATGCGTCACTTGCTGGACACTGAATTTGCAGTGTTGAAGCGATTCCCGAAGAAGGCTCATAGTGATAGAGGGGGTGAGTTTGTCAACGAGACTTGGAAGTCTATGCTATCAGCAAGAGGCATAAAGCAGAGTTTGACGGCAGCACGTACTCCTGAGCATAATGGAAGATGTGAGCGTGCGCATCAAACCCTGATCGAGATGGCCCGGGTTCTTCTACTGCAGGCTGGACTGGGCGATGAGTTTTGGCTTGAAGCGGTTACCTATGCTTGTTGGTTGATCAACGTAATGCCACAACGAGGTGGTGCTAAGTCGCGGGCGGAACTATGGTCAGGAGTTAAACCTGATTTGTCGCAGACAACAATTCCTTTTGGTGCGAAAGTATATTTCTTGACCGGAAAACATAACAAGAAATTCGGCAAGAAGGGTCAGGAAGGTATTTTACTAGGTCCTAGCCTTAATACTGTTGGCGGCAGTATGCGAATTTACAACCTAGAGACAAAGCGTGTTGTGAATAGTCGAGATTATCGCCTTGAGCCCACGATTGCCAGTCACGTTGAAAGGGTCAAAGTCAATAATTCCGAGGGTGACGATGATAGTATTGACGATGAAGTAGGAGCAAGTGATGGCAACAAGGATACTTCAGCGTCAGAATCAGATACGGGTAGTGATGGAGATGGTCCCATGGATGATGCCGCCGACGATGATGTCACTATGGATGAATCATCTACTGATGGAGGTGATGAATCAGGACCCGGTGAGCATCCTGGTTATGCTCGTCGCCCACTCAATCACCAGAAGCGTGATTTGCCTGGTAAGCAGACACCTACGAGAGGTGGCAGGCGATTAAAAACCCGCGTAGATCGTACACGCGACCGAGCCAATGACATGATGTCCCCGCGGATCAGCTCTAAGGCTCGTACGGACTTGGACTCGGAGAGAAAACGTGAACGTCAATCAAGTAGAACCCCACCTCGAAAAGCTTCGAAACTTCGACGAGATCGTAAACGAGATCATGAAAAATCTAACTTTGGATTTCTGGCCGATGATGAATTGTCCTTCAAAGACTTGACTGGGTCAGCTGATGAGAAGCACTTCCGCGCAGCCATGAGAGACGAGCTACGTTCAATGCTGAAGATGAAGGTTTGGAAACTTCAGCAGCGCCGCAAGGCCCGGACAAAGCCTCTGGGACTCAAGTGGGTTCTCACTCTCAAGCGTGATGAAAGCGGCGCAGTGATACGACATAAAGCCCGCCTATGTGCGAAGGATTTGCACAACAGTATGGTCGAGATTATGTGGAGACATCGTCACCTGTAGTCACAAAAGAGACTGTGCGTGCATGTTTGGCTATCGCTGCATCTGAGAACTTGGATGTATTGCAGTTCGATGTCAAAACTGCATTTTTGCATGGTAATTTGGAAGAGTACGTCTGCTCGGAGATCCCCACTGGTTTCGTTAAAATAGTTGGTGATTTACTAAGTGATGAGGATCACCAGTTGATTAAGGAGGGTGCTATTTGCGAGCTGAAGAAGAGTATCTATGGACTCAAGCAAGCCGGATTATGTTGGTTTGTGCACTTCAGAGATTTCCTCGTTAATGATGTTGGATTCCGGCCAAGTCTTACGGACCCTTGTCTCTTTATTCGGAAGAACTGCTTTCTGGTACTTTATGTTGATGACGGTTTGATATTTTCGACTTCACGTCGAATGGGGAGAAGATATTGAAAAAAGATCGAGACAGAGTTCGACGTCAAGTCGATGGGGTCGCCACGGTTTTTCCTCGGATGGAAAATTGATATGTCTGAAAGAGGAATTTTCATCTCGCAGCCGGCATATATTGAGAAGCTAGCGCAGAAGTATGGACCACTGAAAAGGGTCAGTACACCTATGAGTACATCTTTCGATGTGAATTGGCCTGGTACATTGGTGCAGGATTCAGACTACCATGGTATCATAGGTTCCCTTATGTTTGCAGCTGTGGGTACGCGTCCTGATATTGCTTTTGCGACAAGTTCACTGAGCCGATACCTTGACCAGCTGACTAAGGCGAGAGAGGCTGCCGCAAGAAATCTGTGCGGGTACTTGGAGGCTACCAAACACTGGGGAATCTTCTATGAAGCCGGGAACGACTTGAAACTTTGTGCGTATGCCGATGCAAGCTATGGGGGCGAGAAAGACAAGCGATCTCGTTCTGGCTATCTGGTATTCATCACAAATGCCCCAGTCTACTGGGGGGCGCGCCGTCAGACACTTGTCACCCTAAGTACTTCTGAGGCAGAGTATGTCAGTCTTGCAGAGTCTTGCCGTGACGTAAAACTGCTTTGAATTTGCTATCTGAGCTAGGACGAGCCTCTGATCAATCTGTAGTTTGTTACGAGGACAATCAGACTGCTAAGAAGATGGCTGAGGAATTGACCACCAAGCGCAGTAAGCATATTGATATCAAATATCATTACGTGCGAGAGTTATGTGCAAAGAAGATCATCGCATTGGAAGACTGCCGGTCTGAGTTGATGATTGCTGATGCATTGACCAAGGCATTGCCTAAGGTTGCTTTCGTGAAGCACCGCAGTCACATGATGAAACGCCGCTGCTACCGATGTGCTGTCGTGTCTACATCTCTCTAGTTTGTGGGGGAGATATATGTCGAATGATGTCCGATGACTATGTCTTGCGTCCATGGGGGAGTGTAGAAAAATCATATTGTCAAAGGTGAATGATGTTTAAGTGTTGGACTCAGACCTAGTCCATCGAGGAACCACTTATCTAAGTATGTTTTTGTATGTTGTGTTTACGAATGTGTTTCGTAGGCCGATTGTGTTTGACTTATTGAATGTGTAATTTTGTTACAGGTGTTATTTGATAGGAAATGCTTTTTCCTTTCATATGACACCTTATTCAAGTTGTTAGAGTGAATATTCATTGAGTTATGAGTCTTAGAAGTTTAAGTGTATTTGAAGAAATTGTGTTTGTATTTTTAGAGATGGAATCTAAAAATAGACCACGCACGTCCGTTGGAATTTCTTTGGCAAAAGAAATTTTCGAGCCGAAAGGGCCGTTCAATTTTGACGAAAAATAGTATAAATACAGAGTACAAAAGTAAATAAAGAGCACTTTCACAGAGTTGAAAAATTAACAGAAGTATGGACCATTGAAAAGGGTCAGTACACCTATGAGTACATCTTTCGACGTGAATCGGCCTGGTACATTGGTGCAGGATTCAGACTACCATGGTATCATAGGTTCCCTTAAGTTTGCAGCTGTGGGTACTTGTATTTTTAGAGATGGAATCTAAAAATAGACCGCGCACGTCCGTTGGAATTTCTTTGGCAAAAGAAATTTTCGAGCCGAAAGGGCCGTTCAATTTTGACGAAAAATAGTATAAATACGGAATACAAAAGTAAATAAAGAGTACTTTTTCACAGAGTTGAAAAATTCACATTACAATCGAACAGTTCACAGCGGCTCGGAGCTGCCACCCATCGAGACGTTCTGCCGCCAGGAGGACGATACATAATGGAAGATGCTTAATATGACACTGTAGAAATACGGCCTCCGGTCAGTCTAAAATATCAAGATCAATTGAGATAATACATTGGTTTTATTTGTATTTTAAATAATTTAGTACAAGCTCTTTTTCCAATATTTCCAAAGTGTTCTAAATCCACTTTGATGGCTCCAATAGCCTGAGTATTTGGTATGACTCATCTACTTGGACCTATTTGAGACATTAGTAGATGTAGGATATTATAAACTAAATTTTATAATCTCTGAACTACTACTTATAGATTTTGATCCTCCCGCCAAAATCCAAAATCCAATGTCTTTTTCTTTTTTTAACTTTTCTCCAGATGTAACTTTATTTATATCAGCTAATGTATTAACGTGACTTACCTTATTATGTCTATTTACAAATTAGGCAAGTGGTCATGAACATTTAGTACTTCTAGTGAAAATTATTCAATAAAGAACAGCTAGAGGTACGCCCTGTGTGATCGAGGATATTTAGGCTCTTAACAAGAGGCAGTCCCGATCATTCTTACACAAGCTACCACTGTTAAATCCTAACTGACTAAATTGTATTTTAGTTTAATATAGTTTGAAACCTAGTAATTTCCATCGAAGTTTACATATTTTTTTCAGTTATTTAGTAGTTACAGTAGTGTACTGCTTCTAGACTGTCTGACATCGATTTACTATCCAGCAAATACTATGGCTAAGGGTACTTCTAAAGGCAAGGGAGCCGCTAGCTCTAAGCCTGCTAAGCCTGCCGAGGTTCCTGAGGTCCCTGTGGAAACACCTAGCCTGTCTGGAGTTGAGCCTGCCGAGGATACTGTTGGTAGGGCAAATTCTGAGGTTGGTACAGAGGATTATTCTGAGGATGACTCGTCGGATCCTAAAGCCTTGGAAGAAGAGGTATCTACTACCGCGGAAAGGCTCGCCAGCGTCCGTGTATCACCTAGGAGTGAAGCTCAGGACCCCAGCTTGCCCCCCTGACCACGTGCCGTCAAATATTGGGGATAAACGTCGAAAGGCTGGAAAATTCGTGGATACGAATGTCGGGGGGGGGCATTATAACTCCACATCTAAAGGACACTCCAGCACAAATCCGGAGTGAAAAGGAAGTATTGGACCTGTCCGAAAATTTCGGTTTCGCCATCGATGGAGAAGCCATTCCATTCAGCTCAAATCTTGGGGCCGAAGCTGAGGACGCCATAACTCGATAACGAGTGGTTGGATCCTCTCAATCTCGACGCCAATTGAACCGCACTGAAGCGCTCTTGAAGGAGCTAGCGGCAGCAGCAGTTGTGGACCCCTCTATCGTGTCCCACTTGGCTGATATTCTTCCTATACCGAAGAAGAAGAAAAAATCGCGCCGAGTTTCGAACCCGAGACCTACTGATTTACCAGCCAGTATGTTTACCACTAAGCCAGTTACCACTGGCGAGAGAAAAATATTTCAAAATTTAATCTCTATAGCTCTGATGCTACCATTGACCATCCTCTTGACAAACCTAACCCTGTCAGAGGATATGATCGTATGGAACTCGATGAGGCTTACCATCCTCGTAATATCGACCCTCATTTGCCAACTAACCCTGGTAATCACGATTTTGGCAATCGCTACACCAGTACCTCGTTAGAGAGTTCCCGCTCTAATCCTGAGGATGAGGAAGTGAGAACCAGACATACTCGTCTCAGGCTATTACGCTCTGGTATGCAAGTCCTTAAGGACCGTCTATTGAATGACTCTGACCTTGACGATAGGAAAGCGGATAACATTCGCTATCTAATCGATAACAAGAGAAAGGAAATAGACACCATCTTGGCACTAGCAGCCCGTAGCACTGAGCATGAGCCTCGTGAACACTTAGAACCAAGCTTTAAAAAAAGCAGCTAGGTAACGCGCAGGCTGAGGTCGATTTCTCTACTAATGAGAGTACAGTGGAGACACTGAAGGCCTTCGACCAACTTAAGGAGTCTGCCAGCCTTAAGGATAAGCAGATGATGAATGCCTTTATTCATTTCTGTGAGCCAGGTGAATGGCGAACTATCTTGAAGGCTCATGAGCCCAACTGGAAAGCCCTACCCTGGCACCAGTTGCGTGATAATATACTTAACACCTTTTTTGAGTCTCGCAAGTTCTTTGCAAACGATACCACTATTCGAGGTGCTCTAGCTCATATGACACATATGAATACTCGGATGGGTGGTCGTACCTATACTGGCGAATATTTATTAATTTGTCAGATGATGGAGACTCTGGGAGCTAACCTCTTTAAGAAAGTCAATGATGACATCATCGCCTATGGTGATTTGCGATCTATGCCTTGGTCTGTCTTTGAGAAGATAGTACACAAGCATACCAATTCCTCTACTAGAGTACTTAGTACCACGAGCTACACCCAGCCCACTAAGCGAAACGCAGTAGAGACTAATACTGCGCGTAGTACTAAGAAACCTCGCACTACTACTGGAGGGGGTACTGGCTTTACTTCTACCGAACCGAAAGGTGATAAGAAGGTGAGAGCGCCTTGCAAGAAGTGTGGTTACAACCTCACAAAACGTAATGGCAAGTGGAATGGTAGACACGACCCTGTTCACCAGGCAAGCCAGATTTTGGACACTATATGAAAGAGTGTGCTACTTGCAAGGGTACTAACGGTTGGCACAAAGAGGATTGCAAGGACTTACCGGACGTCCAAGTTAAGCACTGACAGTACCATATGTGCGCACTAGAGCAAGATTATGAGAAAATGTTCAATAAAATCTATACCAAAGGAGATGAACGTATCTTTCAAACAGTTTTCGTAAATGGAGAAAAAGTTATGGCACTATTTGATCCAGGGGCTGAAGTCTCTGCTATCTCACGCCGAGTAGCCTACGCTACAGATATGGCTGTCCATAACGAAACACCTGATTTAATCTTGGGAAGTGGCAAAGTTACTACTTGCGAACAAGCCATTGACTATGCACACATAATGCTGTCAGATAGAAGAGAAGTGAAGACTCACCTAATCGTTACTGACATGTCTCAGAAATACGATTTAATTATAGGTATGACTGATCTTCTCAGTTTAGGTATAACACTCACTGGTCTGCCTAATGGGCTAGACCCGAATAAAGATCAGTCAGATGATAATATGTTAAAGATACCTACACCTCCGGAAGGTGAAGCAATGGATATGATTCCGCACTTCACCGATATAACTATGGACTTAATTATACAAAACAGGAAGATTGCAATAACTGACTGGTGTATGTTTAAGTTCTCTAATGGGTACGTTAGACTTGACTTAACAAACGTCGACTTCTCTAAATTAAAGTGTCCTTCACATAACTACGTGAGTTGGAGACACAAAGACGTTGTCAAAACCCAAATCGAAGATTGGTTAAAACAGGGTCTAATTGAAATCAATTATGATGCAACCCCAGTTAATTTAGCTCTCTTAGCGGTCGATCAATATAAATCTGATGGAACGTTTAAAACAAGAGTAGTACTAGACCTGTCGCCAATCAACAAACTAATTCCGCAACATAGTTTTCCCTTACCTAAGATAAGCGAGATACTACGCAAAATGGAGGGTGCGACTATCTTTTCCAAGAAAGACTTAAAAGCATAGGAAATACTTTTCCTTTACTTGGCAAGGTAAGAAGTACCAGTTCAAAGGTGCACCTGAAGGCTTACACATGTTACCTTCTTTCTTCCAACAAGTTATGATGGAACTATTTGCGGACCTGTCGTATAACGTATCAGTCTATTTAGATGATATAGTTATCTTTACAAAGACAGCACATGAACATGCTAAACTCGTTAAAGAAGTCTTAAAGCGACTTAATCATGCTAAACTTAAGATTAACGAAGACAAGTGTTCTTTTGCTAAAGATACTATACACTTACTTGGCTACAAAGTATCTGCAGCAGGGGTAGAAATTGATCCTGGCAAGAAACAGTTTCTGTTGGATTTATCAACACCAATTACTGGAAGAGATGTGAACTCTGTGTGTGGGTTTGTTAACTTCTTCTCGGATTCGGTACCGCATCTTTCTCATTACTTGAAGCCTTTCAGTCACCTACGGCTGCACAAAGGACCTTTGGGAAAGCTTTGGACTAAAGAATGTGATGATGCATTTAAACTAGTCAAAAGTAGAGTAATGGACGCACCCATCATGCAGTACCCTGTGGATGGTGTCCCATTCCAAGTAGCAACCGACGCTTCAGATCGAGCGGTAGGTGGAGTGCTTTACCAAACGATAAATGGTAAACCGCGCTACATACAATTCTTTAGCAAGAGTTATAATAAGAGCCAACGGAATTACCCTACCGTTAAACAAGAGCTCCTTGATATAGTTACTGCGCTAAGACAGTTTAAAGACTACCTTTATGGAAGTTACTTTACTGTCGCCTGTGATCAAAAGTCTTTAACATACTTAAAGATATGAACCCTGATTCACAGTTGGTGAGCCGCTGGCATGACATTATTGCCAAGTTCGCTTTTAATATAACACACATACCAGGAATACATAACCATCTTCCTGACATGCTCTCTCGACTTGTGCCCGACCACCAGAAAACAGTCAAGGAGTTATTAGCAACCGATTGGATGCTAAATAAGAAATGGTTTAACATCATGCCGCAGAACATAACAAACAGGTTTCTGAATATAGGTCGTTGACTCATCCTAAAGGTGATGCATTTCAGCTTGACTTATCAAAGCATAATACGTGGGCTAACCCACCTTGTCAACTTATCGCACAGTTGTTAAATTATGTTAATATTACTAAATCTATCATTACGCTGTGTTGTCCCTTACGTAACTCCGACCCATGGATACGTGATTTAATTAATATGATTCAAGACGAACCTATTTATGTCGACCGTGAAACCGACACGTTCTTGTATCAGGGATCCTATTCTATTAAGAAGACGCATTGGAAACACACCATTGTTTGTCGCATCGGTCTTGCAGGTACCACTAAGTGGAAACCCTCAACCGAATTCTTAGCTAAACTAGAGGAGTCTAAAGAGTTTGAACAAAAGCTCAAGACTCGTACAACACATGCACCCAACAAGATTGCAGTCGAGGTAATGCCGATTGAAACGGCATTAGATCGTAAAAAACATGGAACTAGCTAAGGCCATGGATCAAAGACTCAAAACTCTAAGAGAACCTGAAGCTCGCACTCAACTACTTAAAGCGCTGCTTAAAGAACAGCCAGGAGTTGCGAAACAACTGAAGAAGATACTTCAACAATCCAATGTTGTCATTTATGTATCTCAGGAGTCTACCCCTCCTGATACTGAGGTTGCCCTTTCCAACAGGACTATGGTTCATCCAGCCAGCGTTACGCAGAATCTGACTGACTTAGAGGAGCTCGAAAGTGGAGTTAAAATTATACATAATTTAACGCATCGAGCATACGAGCATACTTATAAAATGGCTATTCGTGCAGGGCTTGATCACCCGGCGCTGAAAGAAACCATACGTGAAGTATACCGACGCTGTACTGATTGTGAAAAGAACCAGATCAAGCGATACGGTTGGGCACCCCTAAAAGTGTGACAGAAGACCAACCGATGCGCCGAGTCATAGTCGATTTGGTTAAACTCCCGCGATCCAAGCATACTGGCGATGTACATATCTGTCATTTCTTATGTGTGGCTTCGGGCTATAACTTGCTTTATGCAATACCGAACAAACGTCCACAAACAGTGGCAGAATTATGCTATCACGTCTTCAATGACTTCGGTTTCCCCGAGTACTATGTTCTGATAATGGTAGTGAGTTTTGTACCGACGTAATGGAGGCACTTATACTCGTATCAGGCATGACCCATAGGCGTGGTGTTCCTTACAAACCTCAAACGCAGGGTGCAAATGAGACACGTCATAGAGAACTTAAGAAACTCTTGCGTACCGCACTAGACGACGTTGAGGATATGTGGCCTTATCATTTGAAATGGGTTCAGACTCAAATGAATAACTGCATGAATCCTCAAACTGGAACACTCCCGTTTCACTATTTCTTTGGCCGCTATAGTGAATTACAAGCAACGTTTGATAAAACTGCGCTCGAGAAACACGCTACCCCGTGGCTACAAAAAAGATCGAGCATATGCAGAACGTTGTTTACCCCTGTTTACTCGAGCACAAAAATCGCGTCCTACTTAAAGCGTATGACCGATGGAATATCACTAAGAACATTGTTCAGTTCAAAGCCGGCGATTACGTTAACATTATAAATCGAAACGCCAACGTTACCGAACTCTCTTCTAAGACGATAGGACCTTTTGTTATTTCCTACCATGATGAGAAGAGTGATACTTACGAAGTGAATAACATTGATGGTACTAGCGCAACCAATCTAGGCACTCACCGTATCCCTACCTCCGAACTCTCATTCGCTCGCTCATTTGATTCTGATGTACCAGTTATGGAGTCACAAGTCAAAGATATAATTGACAAAACATCCGAAGACGGATACACTTACTACAAGGCCCGTTTCATGGATGGGACAGTAGCTTGGCTAACCTCCGATGCATTTCGTGAATCTCGCGACTTTCTTCGTATCTTTAATAAGAAATGGAATATGCGTTTACATAAGAACACACGAGATAAACGAAAAGGGTTTCCTCAGGTGACTACAAACCCTGACGGATCTGAAATTCCCTATTTGCCACCTACTTCCTACGTGACTAAACTTTCTGATCTGCTTACCAACAGTGCAGAAAATTGTTCAAACTTACTTACTAATGAAGAACAGCCTTTGGATATTACCTTACCAAATAATAAACGTAAGGCGCCTACATCAGAAATGGTTACTGGACCAAACACTAAACGACATAGAGTACAACATGAGTCTTGAACTCGTACATATAGGCACATACTTACTCGATAAGTCATGACCGAAACCGTTTTTACTTTGGTTTTCGCTTTACCAACTAGATCGTATCTTAACGTACGTTCGTAGTTCTAAAAGCTACTGGGGGCTATGTAGAAATACGGCCTCCGGTCAGTCTAAAATATCAAGATCAATTGAGATAATACATTGGTTTTTATTTGTATTTTAAATAATTTAGTACAAGCTCTTTTTCCAATATTTCCAAAGTGTTCTAAATCCACTTTGATGGCTCCAATAGCCTGAGTATTTGGTATGACTCATCTACTTGGACCTATTTGAGACATTAGTAGATGTAGGATATTATAAACTAAATTTTATAATCTCTGAACTACTACTTATAGATTTTGATCCTCCCGCCAAAATCCAAAATCCAATGTCTTTTTCTTTTTTTAACTTTTCTCCAGATGTAACTTTATTTATATCAGCTAATGTATTAACGTGACTAACGCTATTATGTCTATCTACAAATTAGGCATGTGGTCATGAACACTTAGTACTTCTAGTGAAAATTATTCAATAAAGAACAGCTAGAGGTACGCCCTGTGTGATCGAGGATATTTAGGCTCTTAACAAGAGGCAGTCCCGATCATTCTTACACAAGCTACCACTGTTAAATCCTAACTGACTAAATTGTATTTTAGTTTAATATAGTTTGAAACCCAGTAATTTCCATCGAAGTTTACAACACGCAGTAGCTTGTAGAAGGCATAATAGAAAGCATCGCTGACGCTGAGGTTCACACTACTAATCCTTCACGGTTAGAGATAGGGGATGTTGTTTGGAAGCGCCGTGATAACGTTTCCGATACGATGTCCACTGTATGGGTCGATACGGACATGCATGTCACACGTGGGCCTTATGATGGGGACCACTACAATATTTGTGCTCCAGGTGGTAACAGCGTCCGTGTGTATTGCGACCAGATTAAGCTTGCAGTAGGCGGCTCTCCTGGTACAGCTAAAACTAACGCGCACTTGTTACATTGAAGGAGTTCATGAACTCTTATGAATGATTCAACAAGGTCTCTGATGATCTTGACAGACATGTTAAGACCAAGAAAGGGATCAATTGGTTTGGGGATCGCTAGAAATTCTTCACTACATTGCAGATACTCTGCCCTGAGGATTGAAAAACTTTAGATACAGCATTGGCGAAGGCGAAAAGGACTGGGACCGCGAGCACTTGGGATAGCTTCAAGTCACGTATCAATGCGATCCATAACTTTACCGCTGATGCTGACTCCGTGCGAAGAGACTACAATCTTTTAAAAGCTCGGTGAGCGTGTAGGAGTAGGAAACTCCCAATCGGAAAAATTTTATTTGCGGGGGAATCCGAATTTTGGATAGTTTCTTTTCTGGGTCTGAGACCATTCTCGAAATTTCAGTGCACAATGAAGAATTTTGATGAGCCATCACCACATGACCCTTGCGAAACGACTAAACGTAGAATTAATAAGAAATCGCGAATAGGTTAGAGTCAGCTTAAAGTTTGTAGACATTACGTAGACATTTAGGCTTAGTTATAGACTTTTAGACCGCTACGGGTCTGTCGGAAATTGTATAAATAGGATAGTATTGTAGCTTGCAATCCTCAGACTTCAACACAGAGGATAAAGAAAGAATAGAGGAGGATTGCCAAGACTACTTGAATCGTAGACTTTGACATGGGCCGAGCCAAGAATAAATAAAGGATACTACCGAGAGTTATTGCCCAAGTCTTTTGATAGGGTTCAGGGTTCCTAGTGTATTGTGGACCAGGATTTTGGACTCGGGGCTTTTCGGGTTTAGCCAAGGATTTGTGGAATCTTGGGATTGCCGGTCTAAGATCAAATCGGGATCAGGACGGGAAATTAGGGTCAGGGATATATTATAAAATACATAAATATGGAGGGGGGGCGGGGGGGAAGACCCTCCCCTTGATGGCCATATTTGGTGTGTTTTTGTTTTGGTTTTTAAAAAAAAAATAGATAAATTCATAGCCTCCATGCCTCGAAAATAAATAAATAAAATCAAACTGTTTACAGTCAAACCTCTTTTAAACTGTCCTTGTCCGTTCTGAGCCATAAAGTTGACAATTAAAGAGGTAGACAGGCTCGGGGACGGGTACACCCTCTATACGTTCAGGCACTGATGATGATTTAAACTCAAGCCGTTTCAAGTTAAAGCTTTTATATATACCATGGCGATAAAACGTTTTTTTTTATTACATATATGGTCCTGTGAATTTTCATGGAGGTGCTATTTCTAGGTCCGCAGATTTGGCCCGCATGCTCGCGGCGAATTTGACCTGCCAATAATTGGTGTGGTGGTCAGGTCTATTGGGCATGTAGTATTACTTGCTTCCTCGTATGTTGGCATGATGTTTCTTCGTCAATGACATCTAACTGGCTTCAGGCATATATAGCTATATTTGTGTGGAATAGTATTGTACTTGTGTATACTGTGTAGTCTGTCGGGTCAGCCTGCAGGTCTGCCGCAATTTGTGTGTGCGTTTATGTAAACTGTAAACGCCACTGTTTGGTATTTAATTGTAAAAGTTGTTGAGAAATGTGCTGCCAGTTGGAAGTAGGAAATGCGTTATGACTTTCAATGCTAGAGTTTATGATCGATCGAAACAGCTGCTATAGCCCATTTCGTGATTTTTAGGTGCATAATCGGAGTGCAATTTTGGGGGTTTCGTTGGTAATATATTAGCGTTGAACCCGTTTAAGAAAGTTTATACGACACGAAAATAAGCATTAACGTTCAATTTTTAATCAGTACACCGATAACGTATTGGCCGTGGGACAGCATCAGAGCAAAGCACTCTTTAGATACTTCGACTTGCTTAAAATTATATTTTTACTCAGCCTTTCCGGGCTGTACTCCATCACAATTTGTAAAATAAAGTGAAATATGTAGTCCTAATATATATATGGGGTCACCCCTATTTAAAAGTGGACAGTTAAAGAGGTACAGTTAAAATGGTAGACAGTTACAGAGGTTTGACTGTATTTAGAAGGCTATGTCAAACAAAAAATTGTCTTTAAAAAAACGAAAAAAAAAAACATACGTACTGTACTTTTTAAAAGAAAACAAAAATTTAAAAAAACATAAATAAATAATAAATAAAATATTTACAATATAAGTTTAAAAAAAATAATATTGATGAAGACATTCTATTTTCAGTTATGTAAATAGTTTCATGAACTGGATGGAACCGCAGTAGTGGGTTGGTTTCGGGAGGCATCCATCATGTCGAAAGCATTCAGTAGGTTAAAGCAACGCGTGGTAGAAGCCACGGGCAAGGCGGAGGCCACAGTGGCGCTGAGTGGCGAGATGCAAGACGCTGAGTTGAGGATAGCACAATATAAAACTTCGTATGAAAGTGTCCTACGGAGCGCTGAAGCTACGTGCTTGACTAAGAGGCACGCAGATGTGGAGAAACGAGTCACACGTTTGCCTAAAAAACGCTTAGCAGAGAATTTACGAGTTGCTGCGGAAATACTTGATGTCAACGAAGGTGTTGGACTGGCTATGTTGCACGTGGCAACCGTGGAAGAAGACCTGTGTAAAGTTATAGCCGAGTATGAAAAGGGCCTAGACGACGGATTCTTGGCCCAGTGCCAAGGTGTGATTGACAACGCGAAGGGAATCACTGCGAGTAGGGTGGTACGTTGACTGTGATCATTTTTTAACAGTATAATGTAACTTTTCGTATACGTCTGATTTATATATATATATATATATACATACATATACACTTGAACGTACATTCAAAATAGACATATATATGCATACACACACACACACACACATATATATATATATATGTACATATATATATTTATATATACGCGTACATACTTTATATATATACTATATATATATATATATATATATATAATATATATATATTATATACATACGCTATATACATACACATGTATATATATATGTTTATATACATATATGTATATATATATATATAATATATATGTATATATTAATATGTATATATATATATATATATTATAATATATATACATATAATATTATATATATACATATATGTATACATATGTATGTGTATAATGTATATAATAATATATTGTATGCTAATAATATATATAATAATATTAACATATGCAATAATAATAATATATATAATAATAATAATATATATGTATTATATAATATATATGTTGCATTATTAATAACGCACACAATACTCTGCGTCATAATGCGTACATGCAATGCATGCATGTTATACATATAATATGTGTAATATTGCAATATAATAATAATATACATAGCATGTAATGGTTTGACATATGTATGTATATAATAATGTATGTATGTATGTATATATATCAATAATATGCTGCATGTATGTAATGTGTATGTATATGCGTATACATATATATATAATATGTATATGTAATATGTATAATAATAATATATATATAATATGTAATATATAATAATATATATATATATATATATATGTATATATATATATAATATATAATATATATATATATATATATATATATATATAATATATATGCGTATGTATATATATATATATATATATATATATATATATATATATATATATATATATAATATATATATATATATATATATATATATATATATATATATATATATATATATATATATGTATATATATATATATATATATATATATATACATATATATGGTTTGTCTTTTTTTAATGTTTATATCTGTGTATCAATATCTACATGTTTATACATGATTATCGTTACTTCTCCGGGATCGCGATATGCATGGGAAGTATATGCTCGGTTGAATCGAATCTCTTATTTCGCTATGTGGTTTCCTATAATAGTTACAAATTCAACCCATACGTTCGCTAGTCAGGCGTCCTCCTGGCCCCGTAGTCCATTGTCCAAAATTTTCGGTTTTTGTTGTGACTTTAACTGGTTTAATGGGCCCCATTCTGATCACGTGGTTAAAACAGCAGCTAGAAAATCGCCGACTAGATCGCGATATCGCACGCAAAGACATGGTTAAAGCACCAGTGGAGAAATCACACGAGTTTGTGAGTAGATACAACGACGCACAGGCTCTTTTTGAGGAAGCGAAGGACAAGACTGAATCGGGAATGGTGGATTTGATGGCTACAGAACCGGACATGGTTGTCAGTCTCCTCAAGTAAGTATGTATGTGCAATAGGAGTCACCGTATGCATATACATTGTTGCCATAACAGTACCGATATCAGTTAAATATGAATTCGATTGATATGAGTCGATTATTTCTTTGTTTGTCAACGATGTATTGTGCACCATGGTATAGCTTACAAATTAATTCGACCAGTGTTCCAAAATGTGCCAAATACATGAGGGACTTTTGCCAGTTATTCGCTCAACAAGTTATTTCCAATTTGGTGATTGGACGACATATCTTTTTTAAACTCAGCTACTGCGAGGCTCAGCAAAAAATGTTTAAGGCTGCATTGGAGTATATGAATGAGACAGTCGATATACTCAAGCGGGAGGCCTATAGCAGTAAGGTAACTTACAATCGTTTCGTCAATCGCCCAATTGTTGGTTTGACATTTGTCATCGAGGATGTTGTATGGCTTTCCAAAGGTTCACTGTATTTCTTCTTCTATGTGTTTCGTGATTGCGCTTAAAATGTGCCTGATTATTTTCCAATCGAATGCACTCTATCAACATCATTTCACACTGCGCAAATTTGTAGTTAGAAATGCCAATGGTATTGCTTCCATCAGGGAACTAACTATATATTGGTATTAAGTCGCTGGTTGTTAATTTGGTTGTTTTATTGATGTACGCTTTGATGGTCGAGAAAACATATTTCAAGAACAAATATGCGGATCGAAAACTCAGTATACTATCTTGCGTTCCGGCAGCTATTTTCTCGGACGATAGTCGACTATGCAAAGGATACAGGCTACAACATTCCACCGGTATGCATTCGTCTGCTTTCTACACCTTATAAACTCATGTGCTGTCTAGTGTCGTATACATGTCTGAAATCAAGTACCGCAAGCTATTTCTACGTTTTGTTTAGTCGCAAGTTTAGTAATTTACAAGTCCGAAGATGAATCCACGGTTTATTCAAATCACAGATGAAGGGCAGTACACTTAGGGAGGTGAAAGAATTGTAAGCCGTTTGTTTCGAATTTTAATTGTACTTGATAGGCTGTTGATTGATAAGCATACCTCACATTTGTTCAGATTGTGGAGCACTGTATCTGGGCGTTAGATGACCGTGTTTCCGAGGAGGGAATATTCCGGATGTCGGGCAATACAAATACGAGTATGTTATTTAGATATACATTTTTTTGTGCGTTGCCTTCAGGCTCAATCAATCCGTATCGCTAAAACTTTCTGCAGTGGACAATGCAAGCGTTCGTAGTTTTGCCAATATTGCAACACCTTCGTGGCCAGAAAAACTAGTCAATGTGGTCTTATACATTTTCGTATATTCTAACATGGCACCAATATTCTGTATTAGAAGTATCGTATAGTGTACTAGTCCAAGATGCAACATGTGGTTTTGTCTGTATACATAAATACTTGCAGCTTTGTTGTATGCAATCAGAATGATAAGAATTTACAAAGTATAGATTGTAGAACTACCGTGTAGCTGAATAAGAACAAATGATGTGCGAACAACATTTGATTGGGAAGCAAAATCAAATACGTCAATACGATCCTGTGCTACGATGCGATTGTCACGGAAGTCATTCTGTCATGTCGAAGCTCCTATCTGCAGTAAAATATTTTTATTATGCGGTTACAGTAAGATGCTTCCGCTCAAGTTTTAACACTGAAGATCCGAACTTGAATCTGAAAGACCAACGATGGGATGGTGAACATCATGCTATTGCAGGTAGGTATTGGTATCATTATGTGTCCAGCTTCAGCTCTGCAGAGTTTTGAAATCAATTCTCTACAACCTGAAATTATTAACGTTACCTCTACCTATGGCAGCCAACCTCAATTGATTTTATTTATTATCCATTCGAATTAGGTGTGTTGAAGTTGTACTTTCGCGAGCTTCCTGATCCCTTACTAGGCGATACTCTGTACGATGAATGGGTAGCAGCCGCTAAAGTATCAGACCACGATGACAAGTATGTTTTCTATTTAAGGACGTATCGAAAATTTACTCTGTGATCACCTTTTCTAATCGGTTCTATATAGAAATACTTCTACATCATCGATTGTTGTATTTTCAGGTGTTCGCAAATGATCCAGTTCTACGCGGCTATATACGCGTTTCCTCGCCAACCCGACTGTCATGCACATTTGTGTTACGACAATTCTACACGCTATCGCTACTCATCATCTGCTAGCGCACGCTCCCTGACAACAGATATTTGTCCATGTCTACGCAGGTTGTATGCTATAAAAGCACTTCTGAAACGCCTGCCCTCCCCGAACCACGATACACTGTTGTGCCTTCTGCGCTTTTTAGCCAAGGTTGTCACTTTCAGTGACAAGAACAAAATGAAAGCTAGGTATGTATGAGACCTACATGCATGTGATTCGTATCCCACGATCACACAAAACGTAATATCGAATATATCAACCTGACTACAGCGTCCATGCAGAAAATTCACTCAGTCATAACACGTCCATCATGGCCTACTTGCCAAATCGGTTTGCCCTAGATGGTTCAAATATCTTCATTGAATCACATCTAGTTGTGAACTGAATAGGTTATTTTCTCCTTTGCAGCAATCTCGGTATTGTCTTTGGACCTACGTTACTACGGCAAAAGGAGGAATTGATGTCGATGGGCACTGCACTGGCAGACACTGGAGCTCTCGCAAGTATAGTAGAATATCTCATCACCTATTACTCGTGGTTCTTCGACGATGGTAAGGGTAGGCGGGTACAACTTTCATTGTTCATATCTCCGATACTCAGATACGTGAGCATTTTTCGAAGTATTTTGATTTGCATAAGTTTAGTGCTCCTAGCCTGGAGAATGTGATTGTATGGGAATATATACGAAAGAAGTTCGGATGGTACCTTTTGCGGGAACTACTTCCAGTGACCCGTATCTACTTCAGTCCTAAATTGTATGTGATTGAGTTTGTAAGATCGAGAAGGCATCAAAACAGTAGAAACTACTTTCTAGGGGATATTCGGTGCTCCTACGATGAGTTACCTCGTTCACTTTCAGTTTCTCGCTCGAAATTTCAAAAATGCTAGCAGAGATAAAATCTTCAACATAATATTGATTTTGACATTCTTTCACACAATCGACCTCATGGCAGATTCGGATGTGCAGACCGTCATGTACTTTATGTTCGACCCCGAAAATCCTGGTGGCTCGTATCCAGCATCCAAAGCAACAAACTCAGCAAACAGCTTATCTTCGGTATGTAGCTGCGCCGAGAGCGTATGCGTGCCCTCAGCATCAGGTACACGAATGTGTCTCTGAGAAGACTTATATATGTACTCATTTCAAATGAAGATGCTTCAGTTATCGGTTGATTTTAGTACTCAAAGGTGCGATTTTGTACTTTTTTATTTACAAATGCATCATATTCGGAACAGAAATCAACGATAAAGGAGAGTACAAGGAAGAAAGACAAAAGCAAATCGCATCGCAAGTCGCTGTCACACTCAGTCACTTCTGTTCCTAGTGCTGCATTATCGTCAAATGAACACAGTCGCACTTCGTCTACTAAGGGTGCGCCACCCGCACCTCCGACCGCTGCACATAAATCATGTACGTGCCATGAGTGTTTAATTGAAGAATTATGTATATGTACGAGCTGGCGGTTGTACACCCGTTTTTGTGCCTACGATTGTCACGACATGTAGAAAACAAGTACAAATGTCTTTCAATGATCAGCTGGGCTTCGGGGTGTCTATCGCTAATCTATTTTTTTCTCGTGCTCCTTATTTGCCTAGTTGGGCCACTTTCCACTGATACTGCGCCACCACTCCAAGCAAGTCTGTCGGCATCTCACGTTCGCTCTCACAGGTAAGCTCGCGTAAATTTTAGCATGCTCCCAAAAAACCTACCCCATCTATGTCGCATACTAAGTATTAAATGTGTACCGTAGCACCTGATGAGGGGCGGAACACACTCTGAATGAAGACTCGCACACACTCGTGTAAGTATTGCAATGCACTTTGACGCAAATACGATTTGGTGTTATGCGCTCATATTTTAGCAGATCTGAATTGGCGACTCCACATTTTCTGAAGTTTCTAAAACTGCACTTTTTCTGATTGATAGTCTGTACTGCAAATCAATTAATCACTATTGAACTTTTTCTTAAATAGTATGAAGATCAAGAGCGATCCGATTGTTTCTCGCGGTCAGACAGCACAGACGCAAGCTGAAGTAGTCATGCCAACAGCTGCCCCACCTGCAACGAAAGCTAGGCCAAAATCAACTATAAGTGCATCATCGAGTGTCAATCTGGATGTGATTGTCCCAAAGAAAGGTAGGTGGCTATTTCTAGGTTTTCATTCGCGTTTAATCCAATCTCAAAATTAATTATTGCCATAAGGTCCATAAATCCTGGTACAGGGATAATATCTCTTGCAGACTACACTATGCCAGCTCACAGGACACTAGTGTATCGTAGTATACATCTTTCCTATCGAACTGTACTCGGATCAGTGTATAATTGCGCTGACATCTGTTCAGCTTCAAATTGAAACAGAGTGACAAATTATTTTTGCGTGTGAGCCATTTGTTTACACGTACATCTCGTACTATTTCCGACTATTTTCGTGTATGAAAGTCATCTTCTTGCATACGTATATATCAAATAAAATATTCTGACGTCTTGTCTTGGAACAGTTACACCAGTAAAGCCAGCAAAGCCAACGATTCCGACAAAACCTGGCAAACCACTTCATCATACCGGAACTTCATCTCTGGACGCTGGTATGATTGGTGTACATTCTATCTTGCTCGTATTGAATCTGTATGAACCCACCGATACACTACCTGATGAACATATGCCTCGATTGCAAAATTATGTGATTATTATGCTTTGGCAGTGAATTACCAGCTCATATTGTGTGGTGTACCTTGCAGCAACACCACGCCTAGACGTCTTCCAACGGGATTGATGACTTTAAGTAGGTAAAATATCTAGCTAATCCAATGGTAGTGGCGCTCAAACACTATTTATTTTATCTGTGACATCGTATTAGTAAAAAAGTCCGACTTAGTACTACACGAAAATATCAATGTAACATCAAATTAGTAGTTTAGCTGACTTCGTACCACACGAACATACCCAGTATGCATGCTCGACTATTTCTGTCTCTCGATGCACACAAGGTATGTGTGGTCCTGGATGGAGCACCTTTTTTTTCTCTCGCTGCGACGGCGAATTACACCGTTTGATGTGCACAAAACAAAATATGTCGAAATAAGAATATTCACATAGATCATACAGAAACATCACATGAACACTAGAGTGGACGCTTGGGATTCTTCAGAGAAGTGACTCACTTATTTGAGTGCATGTTTATTCTACAGAAACACCTCAAGCAGCGATGGCGCGAGCTATGATGGGTGCCAAGCATATATCAATACCACTCTCTCAGGATGAGTCACACAGTGGCAGAGGTACTAAAAACCCGCCACGAGGTCCACCGCCGCCACTGCCCGGGGCTAATTAACGTAGACTTAATAATAATAAAATTATCACCTGACAATTTCCACATAGTATCGAGATTGATGTGGCCAAATTCTGGTCTTGATTTTGGTAATTAACGTAGACTAAATAATGGTGAAAGTATCACCTGGCAATTCTTCACACTGTATTGAGATTGATGTGTCTTTATTTTGGCATTGATTTGGGTGATTGTCTTGCCAGCGACGTACAGACCAATCTCAGCTGTAGGCGATACGCCTTTTAGAAATGCCAAGGTTAAATCCTAGAGAAGTCACTACCAGTTCGTGCTCGTGCTTCGACTCAGATTGTAGCCTCTTGCGCCACCAGTCTGCAATGGCAAAGTCGAGAAGTGAGCGAACGTGTGTGTGTGCACAGTAGCACAAAATCCAGACAAGCAAATCGATAGTATCAGCGGATATTCATATATATATATATATATATATATATATAGCGGAAACACAAAAATCATGGTAGTATTATTGTATAGGCACTCGAGACACTAAAGGAGTTGATAAGCAACAGACTTACCAGAGGCCTGGGTAGTTGGGGCCTCGTGAAACGTTTGTTCATCGCGCTCCTTTCTACGAAGAAAAATGGTCGAAAGTTAGAACAACTTGATTGATATACATGCGACTCAAGACAAAAACGCAATAACTACATTATATAACGCAAAAGAAGTTCATGTGACTTCATAAACAATACTCAGAAAGCGATCCGAAAGCAACTCGCATCTCGACAACGAACATACCTAGTTCTTTTTCAGCTTGAGAGTCGGTTGTTGGATTTGGTACACGAGACCTACTACTTGGCATCGTCCTTGAATGGCTGTGCGATGCATTGCGGAGTAGTACGCTAAGTTAAGACGGACTGCCTGATATTCGCACAAATCTCAAGTTACACCTCCGAGTAAACGAGGCGATAAACCGCATACCGTCGAGCGTAGTTATACTATCGACTAGTTAAAATGATGAGACTACCGAATGGAATGATCTTAAAAAGCAATACATATATTTGAGACATCAACTCGGTCTACATTTATTGTAAACAATGATAGGTATGTGTCGCGTTAGTGATATGATCATGCAGAGAATCCATATTTCTTTTATGTGCTAACTCGAAAAGGCGAAGTAACATCCTATTTCTGAATACCGAATAAGGCTTAAGACGAAACTAAAGGCTTTGATTTTGTATAAAGACGATGTGCTTTTCGCAATTAGTTTCATATTTCTGAAACATAACGCCGAAATATGTTGCTTCAAATGACACTTGAAATGAATCTCTTCGATTGACACATATACTAACCTTTGTCTATCTTTCAGATACGCGGCTCTGTTTGACTTCGTGCTGTGACGATTTTCATTGGGTAGTCCATTCAATGGTACGTGCCTTGTTACACGCTCGTCGTGCCCGTGAGCATCGTGAATTGAAAAGCCCTTTTCATTTTTTCGGTCTATAAGCGGGCTCTGTTAGGAATATCAAAACAATGAGTCGCCTGAGTCGCTTCACACAGAAGCAAAACAAAATAAAGCAAAAACGCTTGTCCAGAGTCACGTGGATTTGTATGGTTATTTATACATATCTGAAGACACAATGTGAACGACCATGAGTATGCGGTGGTATTAATACACATGTTTATCTATACAAGTCTTTTCCTATATATGTTTATCTATACAAGTCTTTCAGTCTTCAAATATGAGTTACTATGGATACTGATGTGTATGCTGTACATTGATACATATGAAGTCTTTTATGCAGAACTAAATAAAAATGCAGATGCAAATGTGGATGTAAACATAAATGAATTCAATTTATATATATATATATAAGGCTGCATAAATTTCTTCAATATCCGTATCAGCTATGCAATTCTTTAGCAAATGTAGCAAAGTGCTTGAATAGTTTGAGTTCATCTTTTGGTCCCACTGATGAGAATATACAAGCTGCGATGGACTTATGAACTGAACACTTTTCTTTGTACCCAGCAACAGCCATACCTTGGTTTTGTGCGCGCGGGCTGCCAGCTTGTGCTTTTCTGCTTGCGATTGTGCATAGGCCGCTTGCGCGTGGGAACTCAACGCTGTCGGTTTAGTAAATATATGATTCGTAGGCCTGTTGGGTATGGAATACACAATCAGCATTATTTGAAAACGAGCATATGGAAATACATTGGCACGGAAATAAACTTTCAAAATGAAATCTGGGCGATATTATTGGACGAGAAGGACAGCACGTCCCTAGAGACGCAAATGACTCAACAATCTTCCCTGGGTGCCCTTTTCGTTGAAGTGTTAGAATTCGTAGAGCTATGACATTTTGAACTTCACGAGTATACCCGAGGTGTACTATGCGGCCAAAAGAACAATACAATTTATTTACAATTAACTAGGAATCTTCAGATACATACACAGTAATAAATCATTCGAGGTCTAATTGACATTGACAGACAACATTCAATATACTTTAAATAGCGACTCACCTTGCTACATTCAAAGCAGTGCGACCGTGTACGTGTTGATTAGACCCACTTCTCGCGGCAACGGCATGTGTGCGTATCGTTTGACGCACTGTATGCGTGTCTGCCTTCGCTAAACTAGTTGTCTGTACCTGTGCATGTGCTCGTGGGAGCACGTGTGTGTGTGACTGTTGTTGCTGCCGTGCCAGCAGGCTCTGTTGTTGCCGCTGTCGGGTCTTAAGGGCGAGTTCTTGGCCCATTATACTCACCTGAGTATGAAATGCGAGGAAGACGAGAAGGCGTATAGCGGAGAAGCCTTCATTCGTACCCATTGAAACTAAGCTATCGAATACACAAAACTTAGGAGGTCAACGTTCCAGATTTGTACGAAGCAAAGCAAACAAAGAAAATGCTACAGCATAATTTTTATACAAGCACTTACCTCTAAAGCTCTCACTTCCCGTTGTCGCTTCTGTAATGCCTTTGTCTTGTCTGATAGCTCGCGGGTGAAGTCAGCAAGTTGACCGGGACTCAGCATGGAGTCACCACCCACACCTTTCACCACATCTGCGGCTATGTCTGCAGCAGTTGGTCGTCTGTTAAATCCATCAGATAAGAAATCCATCAGACAGGTACAAACAGGAATACGTTGCCCAAGTGCAAGCAACATCTACTAGCTTTCTGATCTCAGTACATAAACCTTTCCGTGGTTGAATTTAATTAATATGAAGTTACCATACCATTAACCACATCTGTGGCTATGTTTGCAGTAGTAGAATGTGAGTGGAAGACGCATCCAGCTGGGAATCCCCAAATATGCACACAGATCGCATATCATACCGCAATCATACACCTGTGGCATACATGTTTGTACTTTTTACATGACCATGCCAATGTGAGGTAAACCTGCAACTACATCATACATCTGCTGTAGCTTAAATATATGGCTACCCTTCTTTGGAGACATACTATCACAATACGGATCCAGACTTACTTGGTAGGGTCTGGGTCACACATCTTTCGAATTAACATGGCAAATTTTGCGCTGCATTGCGGCATTTCTTTTAAATTGCCTTCCCTTAAATCGGACCAATCCTTTCCATTCTTCGGGAGGTCCTCATCGATTGCCTGGGAGGTGCAAAAGTTTGCACGCGCATGTTATGGCAGATCATGGCTGGCAGCTAGCACGCTTGCGACAAAATAGTTCTAGTCAACTGAGTCAGAAACATTTTTTTCAAACAGGAATAGTACTTACAATGCCATAAATTAGAAGTCCGAGTCCGAATATATCGGCTTTTCGTAAGTTTCGGGTGTCTTCGGCTAATATTTCGGGTGCCAAGTACCGACAGTCCCCTTCGTTCAGTACATCGGGCGTTTTAGAAGACACCGCATGGCCAAAATCACCGAGTTTGTACAGGAACTTTATCAAGGTTAATATTGATGAGGGAATTAGTAATGATTGGACAGAAGCTATATCAAGGTTAAGATTAATGAGAGAATTAGCACTCATTGAACAGAAACTATATCAAGGTTAAATGTGGGAACTAGCAGTCCTAGCTTACAGACTATGTACTTTACCATCACAGCCTAAAAAACTCAGGAAATAGAATGCACTGAAACGACATGCACAAGTTCGTAGAAAGTAGGAAGAGCAGCACACCTTCGGCAACTCCTGATCCACGGGTTTCGAATTGGGGTGGCAGATTGCGCACACATATTTGTTGCCATTAGGCATCTTGGGCACACCCACACCCTCATCAGCACCGTTGGCCCTGTGTAAACTTTGGTGACTCTCGTTGGCGTCGACGTTCTGGTTTTCGTCTGAAAGAAAGAAATATGTCTCAATTAGGAACAGGCACCGTTGAAGAATTGAATTATATCCGCGCATGCAAAATACCTATCATCACACCTCCATATAATAGTGTTGATATTTAACTCTCATTTTTTTAAGAAATAATACAAAAATCTCATCCACGGAATTTCTGAGGCAGCTTGTGTAGCACTATATAGAGTGAGCGCAAGATTGGAACACTGCTGGTACATACTATCCGATATCTAGTCCCCTCCCCCCACACGATAAACATCACTTATAAACCGGGAAACAGCATATACTAAGTCCTCACTTCGCACTTACGTGTGAAACTTGGCGTGTCTGGTATTCGGCCAACATGCCGCAGTTTTGAGGAGTGCAAATATGACGTTCCATCAGCCAAGGCTTCATCCTGTTGGTTTGAGATAATACAAAGAATTTAGTATGGTATGCCACAATGATCAATATAAACTAAAAGAAAGACGAGGTGTGTAAATAATAGATACCAGCTA
The DNA here is from genome assembly GCA_001586965.3 of Sphaeroforma sirkka. Classification (NCBI taxonomy): domain Eukaryota; class Ichthyosporea; order Ichthyophonida; genus Sphaeroforma; species Sphaeroforma sirkka. The sequence continues at coordinate 35,613 of LUCW03001551.1, read as the reverse complement.
CGAGCTGAGAATCGACACCAATATCAACCAAAGAGTATGCTCCAACTCACATTGAATATAGTGGGAATCTTTTCGGATTTTAAATCGCTTGAGAGCCGGTGCTTTGCGCAAAGACGTACCGAGTGTATATTTTAGTAGCGCTTGCGGAAGATAGAATGATAGAACAAGTTATGACAATCCTCACATCGCGCCATCGAGAGCTACACGTCACAAGAAAGAACAAAAAGGCAGACAACGTTTTCAACGAGCAGTTCTCGACTTACCCCTCGTCTGTGGTCGACGTATTCTTCGGTGTTGCACAGTGCTTTGACAAAGACATTCTTCGGTTTCAGGTCCATATGAACGATGCCATGATTATGAATAAATTTCAAACCCTGTGCGTAATGTATATATATATAGGCAGTGTCAGTAGGAAGATTTAAGACATAAAAGGGAAGCATGTGAACAAGCGATTGCTCAATCATACGACCACGGGTGAATGGAGACAATTTGTGTTTTTATGCATTACCACCCGCCATAGTGCACCTTCTAGAATGCGAAGATATAGGAGAAAACACGGAAGAAAACAATCCAGTCAGTCTAAAGTACTGATTTTAACAACGAATCCCCCCTCCCGGATGTATACTCGTAACTTTCGTTCGGACATACCTCTGCTAGCTGCCACAGTATCTCGGTCAGCATGTGTTGGCATGGTGGATCTGATCGGCGATCTGTTGGATTATACCGATAACGAGAGTATGTAAGCGAGTAACAGGGATTCCTAAGCCTATTGGAAATAAACGCAACAACATGGAGAATCTGAACAGATCCATATTCCTTAGCCAGCAAACAAGCTACACTTGCCCAAGGACTAAATGTATATATTCACGACTCCCACATGCGAGAAGAAAAATACCACCTGGACCTGTTTGTATCCCGTCACATGGCGTATAGCGGTGCAATACCATCCGCTTCTATTAGTCCAACTAAGCACATACTGGCAAAATCACATATAAACACCACCTTTCACTTACCTACAAAATCGCACAAGTTGCCCATGTTACAGTACTCATTCTGGATGTGCATCAAACCGTCCTCCACCCAAGACGTATGATAGCGCACCACGTGGGGCGAGTCTCCAAAGGCCGAGATTGCGGCGTGTGCATACACTTCTCTGTGAATCGGCTGCCTGCTCGGAGTACATGAAAATTAGTAGACGTACTTCTTTGCACCATATAACGACTGAACACCCAGGGTAGAACAAGGTGCACACATTGTAATGTTTGACTGTATGTACATACCTGCCCAGTTTCTGATATATACTTTCTTAAAAGCTGCATTCTAGCTTTTAAAATGAGAATACAAATCACGCCCAGGTATCAACCTTTCGAAGTCAATATTTCGGACAGGCATACAACCATCAAAACGATATATGTGCTTGGGCTTAATCTTCGCGCAAATTTTTGCATCAGTCAGTACTGGCGTCATAACCAAGAACATTAGAGTTATTACATATTGCACTTACGTTTTGAATCGCTTTATCGCGTAGTAGGCTTTGTCCAATTTTCGATAGCACAAGAACACATTCCCGAATGATCCTGATCCAAGCACAGAGATCTCCGTAAATTCTTCTCGATACCTGCTCGTGGTTTTGACAGGTTTGTTCGATAGCCCTGAAGATTTCATGGCAATTTGAATGGGCATCAGAACGTATGTATGAGCAATTATACATAGTATTATACACGTCTTTATAAAAAGCTGGGCAAATCAACTGCATTCTCGGAATACGCATGGTCGAAAATAGAATAAAAATAGTCATTCGCCAACAACTGCGTACAAAGTCACATATTTCATTGTGCCCACATGACCATGGAAGAATGTTAATCTAGGGGAGCGACTAAATTATACACATTGTGACTTGAAGGTGAGCCTGTGCTAAAAACTTAATATCAATTATATATATATATATATATATATATATATATATATATATATATATATATATATATATATATATATATATATATAGATATATATATATATATAACTGCAGCGCTTCTATGTGTACACATTTAGGTGCATACCTTTTCGAGTATAAGACTGATCATCTTCGAGTGCCATTTCTGGATGACGATTTCTAGCCCTGGCAGGCGATCCTACCACGTGCAGGGTGGTAAGGTTCAACATGTTTAATAGATCGAAGTGATGTTGTGGGACCATATGAAGGCGTGCGTACGCATTCCACGCGAAAAGATTCTTCGAAATGAGCTGTGAAAAACGGTCTTTATGCTCAAACACATTATAAATATATGCAATCCATTATGTTTGAATCCTAAACACATTATAAATATATGCAATCCAATATGTTTAAATTCTAAACACATTATAAATATATGAAAGCCCATATCTTTATCATGCACTTATTACTTTATGATAAAATCTTAAAAACATTGGAAACATATGAAAGCCCATTATGTTTAAGTCTCAAACACATTATAAATACATGTAATCCATTGTCCTTAAATCCTAAACACATAGACCTCAGGAATAGACTCACATAGACCTCAGAAATAGACTCCACAGACCTCAGGAATAGACTCACACAGACCTCAGGAATAGACTCACTACGACCTCAGGAATAGACTCACTAAGACCTCAGGAATAGACTCACTAAGACCTCAAGAATAGACTCACTAAGACCTCAGGAATAGACTCACTACGACCTCAGAAAAGACTCACTAAGACCTCAGGAATAGACTCACTACGACCTCAGAAAAGACTCACTACGACCTCAGGAATAGACTCACTTGGCATTTCCGTGGTAGACAGATTGTACTCGCGTCTTTCGGGTGTACATCCAGGCGATGAGGGCATTCCAGACAACCTTTTGTCCTTCCTGGTTGTAGATGTCATATGTCGCTGCGTCACATTCGTTGTAATTCTGTTGGATGGTTATCATCATGCGGTTAGTGCAGTACTAACAGTTGGGAACGCATTGACTATACAACTTATTCGAACACACACACACACACATATAGCTAAAGAGCAAAATTTCACTCTCACATACGTCGCATCGCCATTTCGACCATGTATGTTCTCAACCCGAGTCCAATGCATAGTACTTTAGTAAAATAAACAATCATACCATGCCAGTTGTATCTGCCGTTCACTTACAACAACGTACCTGGGTCGGTGCACATTCCCGTTGTGTGGGTTGCGGGACGTGGTCAGTGTCACATTACCACCACAGGCAGTTCCTTTCACATTCAGATTGCATTCAAGCGTCGCTGGGCATCCATTGAGATTCCCATTCGCATCTGAATAGCCTTTTGCGTACTCCGAATTCGGATTGATTGTACTGCTCGCCTTCGGCCTCACTCCGGTGGGAGGTCTAGCGTGACTCGGTGTCTTATTTGTCATTGTTCGTGTGTGCGATGTCCGGTTTTCATTGGACGTATTACTATTTGCGTGTGGTGTTCTGTCCGCGTGTGGGGTGTTTGTGTGTGGAGTATTGTGATTCCGTGACGAGGTAGTATTTGCCTGTGATTGACCGAGTTTGTGCACAGCAGATTCAGTAGCCTGGGCTCCATTTGGCTGTCGCGATGACGCTGCCAAACTGGTGGGATGCCGTCTGTGACCAAGTTGCAGATACATGTAAGGTAAGTACAGTCTGTGAAGTACAACTTGACACTTCATGAGGGTTCACTATTCGATAGAATATATCGCTAGGTATATGAGAACAGGTGCAAGTATACATGCGACACTACGCCAAGTGTGACAATGAGACCTATATGCAGCCATGCAAGTGCATGTCTATCGACACTCCCGTTTCTGTAACGATTTATTTGAGTTGGTCGTGCCAACACGGGCGATGATAATAGTACAAACCGGAAAAAGAAAAAGAAAGGCTCATTTCTATATGCCTTAATGACGTACTGCACAACTGTATAAACCCATCGATTCATTCATGAATCACAGATACACACGGGCCTTACACAGCATACTGAACGACATGTGGGGCCATCACTTACTCTAGTGGTCTGGCGAAGTTGTGATCCTCATTGAAACGCACATCTGGACTAAAACATGTCTCAAACGACAGCCGTGCGCGTTTGACAGGCGAGGTTTTGTTGGGCGTGGCCATGTCCCATGCATCGTTCAGTGTCATTTCCAGCCCCGCTGGCGTTTCAGGCGAGAACCCAGTTGACTGTGAACCGAGTGGCGAGAAAATTATTTATATCCGCTGTGCGGCCAGATCTCGCCTCTCTCAGTGAGAATGTAGCAGTTTTGTCTATTCTTGGATCTGATGTTTCGCTCGAGTACCCATAATTATAGCATCGATGCATTACACGGGCATACTTTTAGACAGACAGCATGCAAAAATGGAAACATAACAGACGAGCAAGAAGCGAACACCATTGTGTAGTGCTTTAAATGTCTGTCGCGGCTGCGACTACATGAGCGTAAATACTACTCTGAGCATTTATAACTTAAATTTTAGCATATTTTGGAGGCTTAAAATACACAGACCTGGTATCTATCTGTATCTTTCGAAACTCTTCATCCAATCGAGAATCTTGTATAAAGTAATAGAAATCGACACACAAACCATGGGCAGCAATAAGAAAAGAAAATCTGCATCTGCTCACATTTTTAGAGAGCTGGTGACTTGCATTCTAAAACATACACTATTAGAGGTAAAACAGTTGTGAGGTTTAACAACCACTGACACGATACTGATGTGATCCCTTCGGTATAATATCAGCCTCAAAGCAAATGAGCAGAATTTCTTACATACACATGTGAAATTATAGGCACAGATATTTAATCGCAGATTATGCAAACGCAATCGGATATGAAACATTGTATCAGATAGGCAATATATATATATATATACATATACATATATGAATATACAAATATAGAGAAATGTATGGATACATTTATAAATATAAATAGTTATATGAATACCCCCCCCCCCCCAATATATATATATATATATATATATATATGCATAAAAGTATAAATGTAAATAATAATACAACGTTTATATATAAGCAGACAAATGTGTATACATACACACATACACACACATATATATATATATACAAACACACAGACACAGACACAGACACACACATATATATATATATATATATATATATATATATGCATATGTATATGTAAAACGTTTTTAGAATTGTCAGATACACAAGTTCAATCAAAATTCAGATAAGCAGAAACAAAATTCAGAAAACCTTTACAAACTATGTATCATAATTTGCATATCAGTTTTTCATACTCATGGCAGCAACAAGAACTAGGTAAAAATTTGCTCAGATGCGTATGTCGCCATCACTGGTATATTAGAGATACATACTAACAACAACTAAACAAACCATTCAATTTATCTTAAAAAACAACTTGTGACTTACGGTGCCTGCCCGGTGGGTCTGCCTGAGCGAAGAGTTAATAGACGGTGTGGCCGTGTTGAATTGAAATCCTGGACTATCTGTTGACCGCCTTCGATCGTTCGAATCAATTTTCCTCGGTTTGACAAAAGCATTGAACGCTACGGGGGTATCTAATTTAACCATCCTGTCTGAGTCAATTCACTTCTAAAGAAGTTTCCAAGTATTCGCTTGCTACTTGTTGCAAGATACTTTATAAGCGTATGAGTGAAGAGGTACCAGAACTTATCAACCCTCTACACAAGGGGGTGACTGGCCACAAATCCGTATATCCCGCGGCAAATACGTGGAATACTACGTGAATGCTCCTTAATATATGGGAAATTACTAGCACAAAATTGCACGGATCAATATTAAGTTGGCGCTGTACAATCAGGTACATGCATCGTCACTCTCTGCCTGACATTTGCGCTTACACGCTTCGTACCATATAATCGTCGTCAACAAGTACTATCGTATCCTGAAGCGCGTTCATATAGCGTATGCACTTATTTTATGTCTATCCTTAAAGTGTGTTCATATAGCGTATGCACTTTATGAAGCATAGCTGATTCGAAGTATATTTAAATTGTAACCAAAAAAGCATAAAAAAAGGAATAATTTTCTCCATGATGGAATGCAATCATGAATATATTGTGGAACCATTTGCCGCCCAATTTACGGTTGTTCTTTTGTTCCATAAAGTTTACTTTGCCGGCCGGCCCCTGGCTCACTGGCTGGCTATAGATTAAAATATTTATAGAAATGGCGGCTATTATGGCTTACAATTTTTTTATTGATATTGTTTAAAAAAAAATAAAAAGCAACTATACATTAAAACATAGAGCCTTCTAAAATACTAAAAATAGAGACAGTAATACTAAATATTTACATGATTCGAAGAGGGCTATGACAAACATATCACCAGTCCCTTTTTTAACGCTCGGATAGCATCCGACCATCATTTTCAGTTCAAATCATTTATTTCAAACTCAGTGCAAATAAACATCATGACATTTTTTAAAAGTACACATAAATAACACCATATTTATGCACATTTACACACGTTTACATTTTACCATATATAACGACATTCGTGCAAATACAAACGGTAACCATATAAACCGTTAACATATATCACCATATGTACAAATACATACATTTACCTTATAACACCAAGCGTACAATTACACACCGTTATCATACAAAAGGTGCAAATACACACGGTTTCTATACCAAAAAAAGGTACATTTACACACAGCTACCATACATCACTGTATGCTCACACCCGTTTACCATATAGCATCATTCGTTCGAATACACACGGCTACCTTAGAACACCATAGGTACAAATATGCGCTGTTAACAAATATTGCCATATGTAAAAGTATACACGTTTACCACATGACACCATTTGTACAAATACACACGGTTAGCATACATCTCTATGGGTGAAAATACACACGGTTAACATGTATCACCATATATGCAAGTATACACGTTTACCATGTTTCACCATTTGTACACATACACACGGTTAGCATACAACACCCCATAGGTGCAAATACGCCTAAACAACATGTATCACCATATGTATAAGTATACACGGTTCCCAAATGTAAAAAATGCATACAGTTACCTTATATCACCACACGTACATTTACACCTTGTTATCGGACACCATTGCAATTTATTATTGTCATAACGCCTATGTTTAGTTCAAAAGGCTGTTTATTTTAAAAGGCTGTTTAATTTAAATGGCCATTTTATTATACACAAAAGGTACACAATTGAGTTGAAAGTTTGAGTCTTTATAGTTAATAGATGGCCACCGAATCTTCGTGGTTGATAGGACAACCGAGTCTTTATTGATGATATCTTTCACTTTCCTTCGGCCTCGCCACGACATACGTAATTTCAGAATATTCTTGGTGCCCAGATTTTGTATACGTGATTGATTTACACGCAGTTATCGCAGGGGGGGGGGTTATTGGGAAGTTGTGGATTACTTCGGAGATGAGAAGTTCTTTCATTCCTGTCGTTCTCAGATGATACCACGAGTCTCGGATATCACAAATACATTGCTGCCGTTTAATCTTGCACTCTTCTCAGTGACAGGGGGTTAAATGGTAATACATTTACAGCCTAGCCTGCAATACGAGACCAATACGGCAGATTTCACATATAGCTAGATCGACAAACTTAACTAAACAATAGATTGCAACAAGGCCGGTTCAGCGGTGAGAATAATGGTCAAGCAGTCTGAAAAAGTTTGGTATAATTTGTTTCGGGTCATCTCCTGACGATAAATGTCGATATACAGATAAATATCGACACATAATAATGTCGCAGTAGTTACTATGCTTGTATCTCGCCCAGGACGACAAAGTATGTTCCCAATTTGACCCTTGACCAAATCTTTTCTTTGCAGGCTTTTCATGTTCTAACGAAGCGCAGCCGACACTACTGTTATTGATATTTTTTTATGATATAGCATTTTCAAATGAATACAAAACCTAAATTTGTCCAACGGGCCATAAACAACAGGCAAACTAAATACCAATGAAATTGTTGTCGTTCAGTTGTTTTATTGTTTTGTAGTGAGCAGCGATATTTAAGTATATCCACGTGTGGAGATGATTAGCTTCACCCACATCGCGTACAAGCACAATGCAACGCGGACTTTTTGAGCGCGCGAAGCAGTGGCAGGTGTATATGTACAGCCAAGCTACGGCCGAAGCTCACCTCGTCCTGAATAAAAAGCGCTCACAAAATACCTGCTTATTGATATGATAGAGACGCAGCGCAACATATCGTATTTTATGAGGTGTGTTTTGGTAGATGGTTGCACTCAAGTCTTAAAAAGTGATTTACGCCTGTGCTTCCGAGTCTACCGCAGGACTTCCTGAGGGGGTACTCGATGGGAAATCCGAGTTATCGTTGTTCTTCATCAATGACTTCTTGAAGGCATTGCGAACGGAGGGGATATTACCAATGGCATAGTACAATGAAGCGAAGAAAGAAATCCACGTACCTGGAATTGAAGAAGAATATAAACAGAGATCAGCCACGAAAAAAATCAGTGCACTTGTAAAGAGAACGTCTCTACACGTGGTCTGTGACAAATAGCACCAGATCAACAAGCCAATAAATCACAGGAATTATACAGCAGGCAATGCACCTGTAAGTACAAAGCCGACTTGGTAATACTACTGACATGATCTGAATGAAACGGAATCCAGCACATAACAATATATTTGAGAACTCAAAATTACACTACACAAAGGGTCCGTCCGTGTACGACCATAGAACAAAGGAAACGCGTGCCACATCATCTTCGTCAACGCAACCAACCATAAACAGAAGAACCGAAGTTGACAAATACTGCATTTGAAGCTCATCGGCTACCACACTATCGGATCCATAAGCGAAGAATCACTGCAAACTAATTCACATGCCCCGTCCAGCACTTTTGAATAATTCCGATATGTTGGTTCTTCCGCAACACTAGCAGGCGTACAAAATCTGATACTACGGAGAACTTGCAGCGCGCTTATACTTGCACACCAAGAGAAGCACAACGAGGCAATCACGACCCAACGATGCTTCACACAATCACAAACAGCGCAGCTACTTGTGATGTCAACGGTCTGAAGATGCATAAATACATAGGCACGTTGATACATTGCGTAAATTAACTTACTATAGTAACCATTCGCGTTCAAACTGTTGACGATCCTGTTGTCAGCGGTGATGTAAGAGGTGTAGAACGGTCCGTTAAAGGAAGTGTTGTAACCCGCTCCAAACGCCCACCAGATTACCAAGAAGCCGCCAATCGGCAGACTCGCTTTCTCAGCCATACCAGGGCTTGCGAAATTAAATGCGATCGCAATGAGGGCGATGAAGAAAGATACAACTCCTACGGCTACAGCCCAGGCGTTACTGTCTGAGCAGTCTCCGGAATCAGAGCATACTTCGGACGCTACCGCAAACTCTACAATAGAGGCCACAGCCAGAGTCCACAGAGCGATACCATAGGTATGTGAGATATTTGCCATAGAGGCAAGTGCCAAGTATATATAATTAGCTACTGCGAAGAACGCGAGCCAAGATGAATAGTATCCATTGCCTGCCTGTTCGAAGGGGCCGCCTACACGTGTGTTAAAGCCCACACCAAACGCCCACCAGGCAACCAGGAACCCACCCAGGGGTACGGCCAATTTAGCAGCATCTTCTGCCATTCTGCAGAAGACAAAATATAAAATACAGGAGGTCAGATGATAGCATACTACAACTTCAATTCTATTAAATCAGGCGAATATCTTCTCATTTCTGATTCTATTTTCAAAAACCGTAAGAGTAGTTACCATGTCGAAAGTGTGAGTAACAGCTGATAACATTCAGAAAAATATGCTTCCAAATCAAAGTGTCCATCTACAACTATGGCATTATGCATGGACATAAAATTCTAAATACAGTCGTGTATTTAATTACCACAAAAGTAACACATACAATCTGGCAGAATATGCACTGCATTCAACAGTTGGAAGAAGAATTTACATAAAAGTAGAAAAGCCACGACCTGAGGATCTCGATACGTTTTCCTGAGTATCACAAATACACTCGATTACGAATATCTTGCCAAATCTATCTACATGGCACAAGTAAATCAAAACAGTTCGATCCGACCTGGTCTACTAACTAGCGAAATCGGGAACAATCCATCGACTATTATCGAAATGCTTATTATCGATGAACCTTTAACCCCAAATTGCAAACAATTCTACCTAAATGAATACTCGAAAACGCAGGCGAACTTATACCCATATAAACGCTAAACTTCTCCCTGAAAAGCTTGAGCAAACGTAAAAAGCATGCCAATCTAAAAAAAAAAAAAAAAAAAAGCCCGTGTGATAACCTTTCTGAAGCCAAACTACAACGTGAACCACAAATCACACTTATCGACCACACAAGAGAGGCACACAGCAACGCACAAGGGAGGAACACAATCACACACAAACGAACAAAGGAGACGAGCATACCTCATATGTAGCCCCAAGCCTACAAGAATTACTATCGTGGAGACAACTCCGACCGCAACAGCCCATCCATAGTCGCCAGAACAGGAGTCCATTCGATTACACAGGTCAGCGGCTGTACCAAACTCAATGACCGAGGCCACGAGGCCTAAAAGCAATGCGGGAACAGCTTCCATTATATTGTGTAGAAAATAATACTCAACAGTTACAATGTATACGTTAAGTGCTCAAATATGATATTCCACTAAGGCCCAGTGGAAATTAAATACATATATTGACAACTCGCAACACTACATATTTCGATTTTTAAAATCGAGTAGCTCACATGACCTAAAATACCCCTGCGGCTTGTGGCCTGTAGGCTGTGGGGAGGGTTTTTTCTTTTATTATGTTGCGAATTTTATTTTGTTCGATTTCCATTTGCGTGTGTGGCTGACTGGCTGTGGCCTGTGGGCGCCGTGGCCCTGTATGGGTTGTGTGGCTGTAGAAAGTTTACGGAATTTCGTTTATTGCGTACATACGATATTAAATACTTACTTCGACCTATCGCCTCTCTGCGTTTCGAATTTCGAGTTTGGGAGTCTGGGTGTCTGAGGCGTTTCTGCGTACTTTGGGACTTTGAGTTTGGGCCCTGGAGTCCTGGACTCTGGAGAGCTATGGCCCTCTACTGGAGGGGCTAGTGGCCACTGGGTAGGATATTTTTGTTTCGAATTTTACGAGTTTGATGCAATTTCTAAAAACCGTCCGACATCCTTTTGGATACTGTGACAGGTGCAATTTTTCTTGAATTGGGAATACTTCCAAGACAGAAATCAATCACAGATAAATCAAATTATAATGGCTAGAATCAAAACCTAGCTGGCCCAAAACAGTAGATTTTTGAAGAAATTTGGAGCGAAACCGAAAACTTGTGCAGCCGGCATATGACTCATTATTTTTTTTACTACACGAGTTCTCATTTGGCACTTTTTTAACATCAAAAATCTATTGGCTGAGAATCAGTATTTTAGATTAACCGGTTCCTTTTATGGAACTTATAAAAAATTACAGATTCTTGTTTCCGTTTTCATTTGCTACAAGGTTTAAAAAAAAAATAGTGCGAGATTTGTATCATAGATGGACCTGCCCCACAGGGCACAGGACACAAGCCTATTTGTCATACCCCAGTCCCCGAATCCCCACCGTGACTGGCCTCAGTGGCACAGTAGTGTGACAGCTGCAGCCTGTATTGTGGGACTGTGGTACTGTCAGTCGACAACATATATAAATTCGGCTTCTTTCAACTTCAGGCTTCAAGGCTTCAGCATTAGAGTATACTGGCAAGTGCCAACAGTGAACTTGCTGGTCTTTTAAACAAAAAAAAGCAATACGAAACAAAAAAAAAACAAAAAAAACAAAAAACAAACGAACTACAAGCAGTTGATAAAGCGAACCAATCATTTCTTGATAATTGAAGAATTTCACAAAATTAATGATACTTGATCACACACACAAGAGCGGTCTGAGCATTGAAGAAGATACTCGTAAGAAAAACACGTTTCGAATGTTTTTCTACTGAGTTTACAGACAACAGTTTACAGTTCACGGTTTATATGCGTGGCTAACGGGTCATCATAATCTTGTTCCACTCCAAGAGAGTAACAAGATGATGGATCCATATTTTAGTTTAGTCTGCCGGTCTCAAAAATTAATCCATGAGTACGAAACTATCATCAGAATATACGTTGATATTATCTCCACCACGATCCTTAGCACCATCTTGACTGGGATTCGGAATTAATGCAATCGGCCGATTGCTCTCTTGCTGTGGTGTGTGTGGGGAACTTCCTACTGACTGGTCTCGGTTATGTGTGGGTTCATTACAGCACGCGATGTCTTCAGCTATCCTATCCCGCCTCCGAACGTTCGCCGGTTCTTCATTGGCTTTAGACGAGCTAAAACTTGCAGCAAATTGTGGAGTTTCTGCCGCAGGGTTTTCTACCGGTGAAGACTGGGTTGATCCCTTCAACATCGCCCATCGGTCGCCCACTCCCATATCCTCGACAGCTACACCGTCCGGGGTTTGACGGGGAAGTGTCCGACCATGTGGATTCGGCGATACGCTATGTTCAGATCCCGCCTCCTCTTGAGATGCGGATAGCGTGTGCTCCCCCTTACTTGGAATGTGCGACTCATTGTTGGAGTCTTTTGAATTGGAGCCATCCCAGCTGGTGTTGGGTCCTGTGTCGTTCGCAACGTCTTTTGAATTGCTCGAGACTTGCTTCCGTTTACTTTTCTTCCCACCCAGCAAGCGTTTAAGTTTTCCCTCCTTCTTTTCCTTCTCTTTTGTGGGCGTCTGTATACCAGCGATTTCCCTTGAGCCCGGTGTCGAATTGGTATTACTTTTGTATCCTTTCTTGATCTTGTCGGGCTGTATTGTGGAAGTGGCTGTTCCCGCTTGTGGCAAATGTATGCGGTGTTGCGTTTGAGCATTGGAATCGATATCATGATGTGTACTTTCACCCTTGCCTCTTAATAATATTTGATTCGGGCTGGGTATTGACTGATGAATCGTCGCCGCCACCATCGAATCCACCTGCGGACTGACAGCTAATTCGCTGAGCGAGTTCCCGTTTGCAATCTTCACTGTGTCACAATCTGTTCCCTTCCCTTTGTCTGTACGCGGATAGTTTCCAGGACTTCCAGTTGAAGAACTCAACGAATTTTTCCGGTGTATATCCAAGCTCAATGCTGCAGTCGCAGCAGGGCTTGCAAGAAGTTTGCCGGATGTAGGGTTTTCTAATGGTGTGCGGGGGCCACCTGACTGACTGACTTGATGTGTGGATGTTTCCACACAATCGCTAGTAATTACTGCTGACCCTTTCCCCTTGGTTTCTTCATCCCGATTTTGTGGTACATCTGAACTAGTGGTTGTGTGTTCAGTATTCCTGTTACAGCTGGATGAGACGGAAGCGTTTTCTACTTTACGGGGGGTTGGATCATCGCCTTGAGCTATGGCATTGTTTGGCGATGTCACTTCAGACTTCGATTTGCTTATATAGTGATTATGGTCGATGTTTTTTGGTATTACTATTGTCATCGACCACTACTGTCCTATGTTGAGCACCTCGTATTTCACTGGCAGCTATACCGTGATTTTGAAATGGTGTATGCCTAGCTGACCCTCCTCCAGACGTGTGGAGAAATTCAGGCTCAGACATGCCGCCTCTGTGATGCGACCTCCTTTGTTTGTCTGGATAGAAGGATGGTTCGCTATCCGTCTCTTCCAATGTACTTTGCGTGTAGTATACATCCACACTCATTGATCGTATGGACCTCATGGCATCCATCCGTAGGAGATCACCTGTGATTGGAAGCGAGTTCCGCATATCATCACACATCACACTCGTGCTTTTGCTTTCTCTCAAGCTCGCCGCTAACTTGCGTTCTCTCAAGCTCGCCGCTAACTTGCGTTTCTCTCGATATAGCCCAAAATGTAGCTTTCGGGACTTCTGTGACTCTCAAAATTGTTGGGTGATCTCTGGTTAATTATTTCGTTCATTGTGTTGGTGGTGTTTGTCGCGTCGGAGTGTTCGGTGTTTTCATATCTCGGCATAGCATCGGGCGAGCGTCCACTACTATCATTCCTCCAGCCATCAGTTTTGGGACTCTCAGTCACCCAAGGTGCTTCTCCTGCATTAGAGTGTTGCAAGTGGGTTGATGAATATATATATATATATATATATATATATACATACATACCTACATACCTACATACATACATACACACATACCTACATACATACATACATATACAATACATACATACATACGCACACACACACGCATGCACACACACACATGCCTTTTGCGATCTATATCAGTTTATGGATACGATATTCATATGAATTATCTGCGCAGATTCCTGAAGTTTATGTATATGCCGTATGACTGGCAAGGAGATGTAGAGTGCACGCGTCACAAGGAAAAACATCTTATTTACAGTGAATGTAATCCACAACCTCATTCTTAGAACTACAAGAAGTGTATGCCAACATACTTTGTTTAGCCAAAGAGTTCCTTCGAGGTGTTAATAATGTAATGTGAAAGGATACTTATAGCATTTTCTGCCATAGTAGGCCAGACGGTGTCTCTTGACACGTTATATAGCGTCGATTGTCACAATTTGCGAACCTAGATGCACACAAAGCCTCAATTGCCTGTCATCGCCCTGTACTAACCTGGAAAGTTGTACATCACAAAGTCCTCGTCATGACTGATCTCAGCCAAGCGGGCCCTCCTCATTTCGTTTGCCCTATTGAAACAAAACGCCATGGTCTGTGAGATTCTGTTGTGGATGTATTGTGAGATTATGTCGTGTATGTATTGTGAGATTTTGTCGTGTATGCATTGAGATTATGTCGTGTATGCATTGTGAGACTATGTCGTGTATACATTGTGAGATTATGTCGTGTATGCATAGTGGGATTATGTCGTGTAAGCATTGTGAAATTATGTCGTGTATACATTATGAGATTATGTCGTATATGCATAGTGAGATTTTGTTGTGTATGCATTGTGAGATTATGTCGTGTATGCATTGTGAGATTATGTCGTGTATGTATTGTGAGATTATGTCGTGTATGCATTGTGAGATTATAAACACAACAATATAACTGGACATGCGTCACAAACACAACAATATATCTGGACATGGGTCAGAATCACAACAATATAACAGGACATGGGTCAGAAACACAACAATATAACTGGACATGGGTCAGAATCGCAACAATATAACGACATGTGTCAGCAACACATCTGCCACACCAGACACGGAACAGATATGTACATGTGAACATCGTTGGCTATTTGTGGGTATGCTTCAAAGCACTGATATATCATGTTTCATCTGTAATGATTGTAGACACTGAAAATAAATCTAAACATCGATACCATGTCATCATATAGTTAAGCACATTCAAAACAATCATACATACTTCACTTCATCCAAATAGCAGTAACTTACAAGTATGTCACACTGTCACTGACGGATCGCTGCAGCTTGCGGTACTGAATGCGCTGTTCACTCTGTCGCTGCCGCTCCGCTTCCTCGTCATAGAAATCTTCTTCAAATACGTCCATTCCATCTGACGGATCCTTTCCAAACTGTTTGTCGATGGCATATAGAGGAAATCTTAGATAACAATTGCAACCCCTGAAACACAGATGAAGAAACTACTTAATGCTATTCCATCCCATGAATCCCTCGAGAAACATCCAGCGACGAGTTTTACAATATTCTTCAAACACTACTAACCATAAACCAATTTACCTCGAGACATCAACCCCAGCTGATATGTACCACACCTCAACCATAAACCTATTTACCTCAAGACATCAAACGCAGCTGATATGCACCACACCTCAACCATAAACCTATTTACCTCGAGACATCAAACCCAGCTGACACGCACCACACCTCAACCATAGACCTATTTACCTCGAGACATCAAACCCAGCTGATATGCACCACACCTCAACCATAGACCTATTTACCTCGAGACATCAAACCCAGCTGATATGCACCACACCTCAACCAAAAACCTATTTACTTCGAGGCATCAAACCCAGCTGATATGCACCACACCTCAACCATAAACCTATTTACCTCGAGACATCAAACCCAGCTGACACGCACCACACCTCAACCATAAACCTATTTTACTTCGAGACATCAAACACAGCTGATACGCACCACACTCAACTATCGACCTGTTGCCTCGAGGACATCAAACCCAGCTGATATGTACCACACCTCAACCAAAAACCTCTTTACCTCGAGGCATCAAACCCAGCTGACACGCACCACACCTCAACCATAAACCTATTTACTTCGAGACATCAAACACAGCTGATACGCACCACACCTCAACTATCGACCTATTTACCTCGAGACATCAAACCCAGCTGATATGCACCACACCTCAACCAAAAAAACCCTGTTTACTTCGAGGCATCAAACCCAGCTGATATGCACCACACCTCAACCATAAACCTATTTACCTCGAGACACATCAAACCCAGCTGACACGCACCACACCTCAACCATAAACCTATTTACTTCGAGACATCAAACACAGCTGATACGCACCACACCTCAACTATCGACCTGTTTACTCTCGAGACATCAAACCCAGCTGATATGCACCACACTCAACCATCGACCTATTTACCTCGAGACACCAAACCCGGCTGATATGTACCACACCTCAACCATATACCTATTTACCTCGAGACAACAAACCCAGCTGATATGCACCACACTCAACCTTAAAACCTATTTACCTTTACCTCGAGACAACAAACCCAGCTGATATGCACCACACCTCAACCATAAACCTATTTACCTCGAGACATCAAACCCAGCTGATATGTACCACACCTCAACCATAGACCTATTTACCTCAAGACATCAAACGCAGCTGATTTGCACCACACCTCAACCATAAACCTATTTACCTCGAGACATCAAACCCAGCTGACACGCACCACACCTCAACCATAGACCTATTTACCTCGAGACATCAAACCCAGCTGATATGCACCACACCTCA
Organism: Sphaeroforma sirkka; assembly: GCA_001586965.3. Classification (NCBI taxonomy): domain Eukaryota; class Ichthyosporea; order Ichthyophonida; genus Sphaeroforma; species Sphaeroforma sirkka. Next base: position 18,549 of record LUCW03001551.1, on the reverse strand, counting down.
ACCATAGACCTATTTACCTCGAGACATCAAACCCAGCTGATGTGCACCACACTCAACCAAAACCTGTTTACCTCGAGGCATCAAACCCAGCTGATATGCACCACACCTCAACCATAAACCTATTTACCTCGAGACATCAAACCCAGCTGACACGCACCACACCTCAACCATAAACCTATTTACTTCGAGACATCAAACCCAGCTGATACGCACCACACCTCAACTATCGACCTATTTACCTCGAGACATCAAACCCAGCTGATATGCACCACACCTCAACCAAAAACCTCTTTACCTCGAGGCATCAAACCCGGCTGATATGTACCACACCTCAACCATCGACATCTTTACCTCGAGACATCAAACCCAGCTGATATGTAACACACCTCAACCATGGACCTATTTACCTCGAGACATCAAACCCGGCTGATATGTACCACACCTCAACCATCGACATCTTTACCTCGAGACATCAAACACAGCTGATACGCACCACCTCAACCATCGACCTATTTACCTCGAGACATCAAACCCAGCTGATATGTACCACACCTCAACCATCGACCTATTTACCTCGAGACACCAAACCCGGCTGATATGTACCACACCTCAACCATATACCTATTTATCTCGAGACAACAAACCCAGCTGATATGCACCACACCTCAACCATAAACCTATTTACCTTTACCTCGAGACAACAAACCCAGCTGATATGCACCACACCTCAACCATAAACCTATTTACCTCGAGACATCAAACCCAGCTGATATGTACCACACCTCAACCATAGACCTATATACCTCGAGACATCAAACCCAGCTGACACGCACCACACCTCAACCATAAATCTATTTACCTCGAGACATCAAACCCAGCTGATACGCACCACACCTCAACTATCGACCTATTTACCTCGAGACATCAAACCCAGCTGATGTGCACCACACCTCAACCAAAAACCTCTTTACCTCGAGACATCAAACCCAGCTGACACGCACCACACCTCAACCATAAACCTATTTACTTCGAGACATCAAACACAGCTGATACACACCACACCTCAACTATCGACCTATTTACCTCGAGACATCAAACCCAGCTGATATGTACCACACCTCAACCAAAAACCTCTTTACCTCGAGGCATCAAACCCGGCTGATATGTACCACACCTCAACCATCGACATCTTTACCTCGAGACATCAAACCCAGCTGATATGTAACACACCTCAACCATAAATCCATTTACCTCGAGACATCAAACCCAGCTGATACGCACCACACCTCAACTATCGACCTATTTACCTCGAGACATCAAACCCAGCTGATATGCACCACACCTCAACCATAAACCTATTTACCTCGGCTTTGGCGACTGTGAGCCGGTCTGTCCCGCCGGGCCCACACTTAGAACTGCGATTCTCTGCAATCCGTACAGAACAGTTGGGATGGTGTAAGGGTGGAGGGTTATGATACTCCGTGAGGAATAATCAGGAGAACCTTGATTGTTTTGAAGTATAACCAGAGCTGGCTGTGTTCCACATGCCAGACCGGTGCGCTTGACGGTTTGGAATTCGTAATATCTTGTGATATTATCGAGTGTATCATAACAGGGTACCTACTGAATATACGGACGTTAGCAAACTTGGCAAACGCTTTAGCAGACGTAAGATCGCTGAGATGACTGCTTCTATCATGTGCGTATCCCTGCATAAACTCGAGGGCTAAACTGGCAGTGCCTGAAGAAATTGGGTTGTCTTTCAAAATTCACATCTACAGTCACAAATGGGCAAACGCAACTCACCCCGCTATCAACTACACATCAGCTAAACCGCAACATGCCAGAAAATACTAGTTGTAACGAATATCGACTGTTCATCCCCTGTTGAGCAGATTATAAACACACGTGCATGTGTTGGGCACATCAAAAACACACGTGCATTGTGCACGACTACGCACAGTAGCGCCTATCCAAACATTCACCTGCAGCGGTTTTCCCAGCATCAACTCCAGACGATTGTAACGCTGTACTCGATGTCGCAGGCAAGGACAGACCCGCCAGACTATTAAAAGCAGTATCCAAACTGACATTAGTTTCCAAAATCGCAATACCTTTTCCGTCTAAATCCAACTTTACGAACGAACCCGAATCCTTCATGACCATGGCGGGGCTGGTGTGCCTAGGGCCAAGAGTACTTTTACTCACGTGTGTCCCGACCTGTGGACTCGAATTGTCCAAGGTAGAGGGTACGGGCTCGTTAAACACGGTTTGGCTCGAGGGAGCGGGAAATGCCGTGGACGTTGTGTGGGGCAGTAACACCATGTCTGCAACCACAGGCATGTGGTCAGACACTAGCTCGTAGGCGCTCATCACATGGCACCCGACACACCGAATCCTAAACGCACCAGGAGAGAACATCTGTGAGTGGAGTGAGCACTACACATATGCGATGGGATGATTTGGTGTATATCCTGCACCTCGGACACGCACCTGGGTTCAACTCGAGACATAAACTGGCCAAAACTAGTATTCATTCTAGACACGCATTGCTAGCAAGACACATAATAATCTATCCAACAACCACCTCAGAAATCCAGGATATGAAAGTGGGTTTGGGTTCTGCGAGTTTTGGCGTGTGATGTCATTAGCCTGTCTAGCACGATACCAGTAGCACAACCACAATAAGAGAAGACAGTCCACTCAGGATGCAAGGTCTCACTGAAGTGTGTCATATGGCCAATCAAACTAGGGGTTGACCAGGGAATCCACAACACAAAACTCTAGCACCTATGCTAGTGCGTAACGCAACTAAGCGAACTTAAAAAAAACTAGGTTGCACACCCGAATACACCCCCCTCCCCTCACACCTCGTAAAGTTGTAGAACACACGGTCGTAGGGCCCCTACTTAAAAAACTAGGTTGCACACCCGAATACACCCCCCCTCCCCCTCACACCTCGTAAAGTTGTAGAACACACGGTCGTAGGGCCCCTACTTAAAAAAACTGGGTTGCACACCTGAATACACCCCCCCTCCCCTCACACCTCGTAAAGTTGTAGAACACACGGTCGTAGGGCCCCTACTTAAAAAAACTAAGTTGCACACTCGAATACACCCCCCCCCCCTCACACCTCGTAGGATTGTAGAACACGTGGTCGTAGGCCCCCTTAAGGTACAATCCCATTTTCAAAGGCCACTTCCACGTCACGGCTGTCTCGGCGTATTCATTTAAGCCGTCCTTGTACCCTTTCCCGTTACAGTTCTTCTTCGAATACTTCAGCCAACGTACGGCGTCTCCACTGTGCCCCTCATTGAAGTCGCCCACGATAATACTGGGTTTGTGCGAGCTCTGCGGAAATTGTACGCGCGCAGAGAAAGTGTGCAATACGGACATTTGAGACTGCAGTACAGTTCAAGATCATAGAGACTGAACTGCTTAGCGTTGCGAGTAACGCATGGAATGTCTATCTACTATCTATCTGCCAGAGTCTGTAGAAATCATACGTGCGAGAGTTGCTTGTACTAGACATGCGACAGTAATGCATGTTATAAGAATTCAAGTGCATCGAGCCCATCTTCTGATGCCATCACTTTGTGGCACTGGCAATGGTGTACAATCGGTATTGATGCTTTGTATAGATATCCTACTGCTGTCTAGTATATCCTAATGACCTGTTGTATTTGCAAGAGCTCTGCCAGCGACCAATCACACTGCCATAAGAATTTACGTGTGGCTACAAGCATTTTTGCCCCAGCGATTGGAGACACTGACGGAGGGCAAAGTGACCGCACAAACTGAACTACAAACACACTAGTCCGACGAATAGAAGGACACGCAAGACCCCACATATGCATGCATTCAAATGAGCGCAACTAGCTACCACCACGGGGTATATTGTCCAACCAACAGCGTGTTTAGATGAATCACCTGACGTGCACTGAAAAGAATATTATCAACTAAACAGCGTGTTACTGTCACTCAGCCTCACATACCATTTTCGTTAATAGATATTTGATCTCGGATTTTCGCACTGTCCCCGTTGACCAGACTGCCATCAACGATGGCTTGTGTGCATTGGAGATTTGGGGTCGCAGGTGCACATTCAGCACGTAGACTGGTTGTAGAAAACGCAGACAAGAACTAAGTATGTCATTTTAAGTCACAGAAATGAATTCTATTTAGGACATAGATGAATATATTTTATCGAACCAATGTGTATGAGAAGTGTCCAGCACAGCACTCACACACATGCGCGACGACAGGAATGCTTCTCAACCACGAGATCGCACCGCAATACTGAATATCAGTAAATATGGGAGAAGAGTAGAGACAAATGTTTCATGTCGATTAAATCTATGCGTGCGCCCAAAAATAATTGCCTAAAACAAAAGGAGTGGCGGATCGCCTAGGCACAATCTTGATCAATACACAATGTACATTGCCAACACAACGGGATTGGATGTTTATAGCACTTACTGACTCCCACTGGCGATCGTAAGCCAATCATTGTGCCTGGGAAAAATGATCCCGGCACGTCTGGTATTCCACAGAAAGTTTCCTTGATGGGATATCTGTGGGAGACACGAATGAAGATAGCCATTTTAACACACAAAAGCTGTTATAAACACACAACAGCTGTTAGATCGTAGTCATACGGCAATACTGATGGGAGCATACGTTGAAAGACATCATGAAAGACATACACACAAGTAGGTATGTTTGAATTTCTGCCTGGGTCACATACATGCAACCCTAGCTGCATGTAGATAAAAACATTACACAAATAAAAGAAAATTTGCGACTACACATTTATAATTATATACACATAGAGATATTTCTTATATATATATATATATATATATATATATATATATATATATGTATATATATATATATATATATATATATATATATATATATATATATATATATATATATATATATATATATATATATATAAATATAAATATATATATATATACATATGCACACATACACACATACACAAAGAAAACAAAGATTAAAATTTATATATATACATATGCGCATATATACATATCACATATACAAATACATACACATACACATATTCATAAGTACATACATACATACATACATATATACATACATAAAATACATACATGCATACATACACATACATATATATATATATATATATATATAATATGTACTTGAGGTATACCTTATGCGATACCGCCTACATGTATTTTGCGGAACATATACTGACAGTTCGATATGCACGAGTTATACAACTTGCGGCAGGCGACACTCGTTTCATTTGATGCCATGTATGTTGCATGTGTGGTAGAAGCATCCGTCTTTGCGTACGTTTATTAACCTAAAATGAACTGTTCAGAAAAATTTGCATATATGAAAAAGTACTGTTTCATATCACGATTATAATAATTATATCTGTTTTGTGATTTTGAATATAACGAATATATATATATATATATATATATATAACTTACATCATACTTATATAAACACAAATTGTAATATATATATATATATATATATACAATAAACATCATACATATATAAACATAAAATTACAAACATTCACACACACACCCACACATGCACAAACATATACATGCGCACACGCATGCACACACACATATATATATATATATATACCTATATATATATATATATATATATATATATATATATATATATATATATATATAGGTCCACATGCATACAAAATGTACGTGTATATGTGTGATTAGGTATAATTTATAAATGTATACATACATACATCATGACACACATACCCACCCACCCACCTACGTGTACACACACACACACACACACACACATATATATATACATATATGGCTCTGAACGCCTGTGCCGTGATTATATATTGGCAATGCTGTATTGTATCGTTAGTATCTGCCGTGGCCGTGTCGTGTCAGTGCATATTTACGATACCTTTAGTATTGTGTGATGCATCGATGTACGATCAGTTGTGACACACACACACACACACACACATATATATATATATATATTGATATCTACCTGTTATGTATACATACACACACACACACATCCATATACATATTTATATCTATATCTATATCTATATCACGCATATATATACATATATACACAGACACAGATACAGACACAGATACAGACACAGACACACACAAATATACATACATACATACATACACACACACACACACACACACACACACACACACACACACACATATATATATATATATATCAAAATGCAAATATAGACTTACTTTGACAAGAACGCCGAACCGCCAGCCGACGATCCTTCCTTGTACTGATGGTTGATGTCGGGATTCAAATGGTGCTTGAAGATCATATACGGATACACCCCCTTGAAATTTCGCTCCAGATAAGTCTGCCAGCCTTCATGTGTTTCCTGCAAGCACACCAAGTCTGCGTTGCTCTCCACTATAGCATTGTGTATCCGTATTACCATACCCGTACCAAGGCCTGCGAGACAGAATCCCCAGTTGACGTTGTATGTCACTACACGCAATGTAGATAGATTCTTATCTTCTGTGGCTACACGCTTCATTTTAACATCTTGACGGGGGTGTTTGGCCTGTGCGCGTGCGTTGGACTTCGACATCATGAAATCACGATTGCGAGTCGCCGCTCAAATACAGATTATAAACCTATTCCATAGGCGTTTCTTTACCTATTTAAGATAGTTCATTTCTCTCATAGGCGTTTGTCAGTACTTTGATTGATTCATAGGTGTTTATCTATAGGTGTATGTTTAGATACTTTGATAAATTCCATGGGTGTTTATTAACTTGGGCTGTGACTCTCGCTCAGGTATAAAGCGAAATTCCGACTCGAACAAGAGCTCATAAATTTTGTAATCGACCTAAACGATTCGATTTTCATTAAGTTTGTGAGATCGATCACAGTACACCCGACATTATTTTCTAGCAGTGCAAACGCAACATGCATAGACGTTGTAAGCTGTAAGGCGTGCAAGGGTTTGTATACACAAGAGCGCGTGCGAAGCGAGTATAGCTGGATTTTTTAAACAGCAGTTTAAAAAAAGTCACTGACTATATTAGACGATACGGATGGGTTTATGGGTAACTAACTACCCTAAACTGCCCTCTGAGAAATAATGATATTCATAAAATATACTTTTTTTTTTTTTTTTGAATTAAAAGCAATATATGTGTACATATGTACTCTGCTGAGGGGGTTTTAGAACTTATTTTTACAACATGCATATTTAGTCAAAATGATGACCCGTCTCTCGAATAATTTCGGTTCATCCCCAGTCCCCAGAGCGGGCCCAGCCCCAGTAGGACATATTTACCCAAAGTCCCAAACCCAGCCCACAGGGCCCAGGCCCCACACTGTTAAATGTATTTTTTTTTAAAACAAACAACAAAAAGAGTACTATACTTGGTGTATGTACATACAGTAAATATGGATTGTCGTGTATTTAATGTCCATACATAATTTTACAAATCTATATGTAAATATTGTATTCATATCTATATGTAAGTAATGCATTCATATCTATATGTAAATATTGTATTCATATCTATATGTAAGTAATGCATTCATATCTATATGTAAGTAATGCATTCATATCTATATGTAAATATTGTATTCATATCTATATGTAAATATTGTATTCATATCTATATGTAAATATTGTATTCATATCTATATGTAAGTAATGCATTCCATATCTATATGTAAATATTGTATTCATATCTATATGTAAATATTGTATTCATATCTATATGTAAGTAATGCATTCATATCTATATGTAAATATTGTATTCATATCTATATGTAAGTAATGCATTCATATCTATATGTAAGTAATGCATCCATACATCTATATGTAAATATTGTATTCATATCTATATGTAAGTATGTATCCATATCTATATGTAAGTAATGTATCCATATCTATATGTAAATATTGTATTCATATCTATATGTAAAATATTGTATTCATATCTATATGTAAATATTGTATTCATATCTATATGTAAGTAATGCATTCATATCTATATGTAAATATTGTATTCATATCTATATGTAAATATTGTATTCATATCTATATGTAAGTATTGTGATTCATATCTATATGTAAATATTGTATTCATATCTATATGTAAATATTGTATTCATATCTATATGTAAGTAATGCATTCATATCTATATGTAAATATTGTATTCATATCTATATGTAAATATTGTATTCATATCTATATGTAAAATATTGTATTCATATCTATATGTAAATATTGTATTCATATCTATATGTAAATATTGTATTCATATCTATATGTAAGTAATGCATTCATATCTATATGTAAATATTGTATTCATATCTATATGTAAATATTGTATTCATATCTATATGTAAGTAATGCATTCATATCTATATGTAAATATTGTATTCATATCTATATGTAAATATTGTATTCATATCTATATGTAAGTAATGCATTCATATCTATATGTAAATATTGTATTCATATCTATATGTAAGTAATGCATTCATATCTATATGTAAAATATTGTATTCATATCTATATGTAAATATTGTATTCATATCTATATGTAAATATTGTATTCATATCTATATGTAAATATTGTATTCATATCTATATGTAAGTAATGCATTCATATCTATATGTAAATATTGTATTCATATCTATATGTAAATATTGTATTCATATCTATATGTAAGTAATGCATTCATATCTATATGTAAATATTGTATTTCATATCTATATGTAAATATTGTATTCATATCTATATGTAAGTAATGCATTCATATCTATATGTAAATATTGTATTCATATCTATATGTAAATATTGTATTCATATCTATATGTAAATATTGTATTCTTATCTATATGTAAATATTGTATTCATATCTATATGTAAATATTGTATTCATATCTATATGGAAGTAATGCATTCATATCTATATGTAAATATTGTATTCATATCTATATGTCAATATTGTATTCTTATCTATATATGTAAATATTGTATTCATATCTATATGTAAGTAATGCATTCATATCTATATGTAAATATTGTATTCATATCTCTATATGTAAATATTGTATTCATATCTCATATGTAAGTAATGCATTCATATCTATATGTAAATATTGTATTCATATCTATATGTAAATATTGTATTCATATCTATATGTAAAATATTGTATTCATATCTATATGTAAGTAATGCATTCATATCTATATGTAAATATTGTATTCATATCTATATGTAAATATTGTATTCTTATCTATATGTAAATATTGTATTCATATCTATATGTAAGTAATGCATTCATATCTATATGTAAATATTGTATTCATATCTATATGTAAATATTGTATTCATATCTATATGTAAATATTGTATTCATATCTATATGTAAATATTGTATTCATATCTATATGTAAGTAATGCATTCATATCTATATGTAAAATATTGTATTCTTATCTATATGTAAATATTGTATTCATATCTATATGTAAGTAATGCATTCATATCTATATGTAAATATTGTATTCATATCTATATGTAAAATATTGTATTCATATCTATATGTAAATATTGTATTCATATCTATATGTAAATATTGTATTCATATCCATATGTAAGTAATGCATTCATATCTATATGTGTAAATATTGTATTCATATCTATATGTGTAAGTAATGCATTCATATCTATATGTAAATATTGTATTCATATCTATATGTAAATATTGTATTCATATCTATATGTAAATATTGTATTCATATCTATATGTAAGTAATGCATTCATATCTATATGTAAATATTGTGTATCCATATCTATATGTAAAATATTGTATTCTTATCTATATGTAAATATTGTATTCATATCTATAATGTAATGTAATGCATTCATATCTATATGTAAATATTGTATTCATATCTATATGTAAATATTGTATTCATATCTATATGTAAATATTGTATTCATATCTATATGTAAATATTGTATTCATATCTATATGTAAGTAATGCATTCATATCTATATGTAAATATTGTATTCATATCTATATGTAAATATTGTATTCTTATCTATATGTAAATATTGTATTCATATCTATATGTAAGTAATGCATTCATATCTATATGTAAATATTGTATTCATATCTATATGTAAATATTGTATTCATATCTATATGTAAATATTGTGTATTCATATCTATATGTAAGTAATGCATTCATATCTATATGTGAATATTGTATTCATATCTATATGTAAATATTGTATTCATATCTACATGTAAGTAATGCATTCATATCTATATGTAAATATTGTATTCATATCTATATGTAAATATTGTATTCTTATCTATATGTAAAATATTGTATTCATATCTATATGTAAGTAATGCATTCATATCTATATGTAAATATTGTATTCATATCTATATATGCATAAATATTGTATTCATATCTATATGTAAATATTGTATTCATATCTATATGTAAATATTGTATTCATATCTATATGTAAATATTGTATTCATATCTATATGTAAGTAATGCATTCATATCTATATGTAAATATTGTATTCATATCTATATGTAAATATTGTATTCATATCTATATGTAAATATTGTATTCATATCTATATGTAAGTAATGCATTCATATCTATATGTAAATATTGTATTCATATCTATATGTAAATATTGTATTCTTATCTATATGTAAATATTGTATTCATATCTATATGTAAGTAATGCATTCATATCTATATGTAAATATTGTATTCATATCTATATGTAAATATTGTATTCATATCTATATGTAAATATTGTATTCATATCTATATGTAAATATTGTATTCATATCTATATGTAAATATTGTATTCTTATCTATATGTAAATATTGTATTCATATCTATATGTAAGTAATGCATTCATATCTATATGTAAATATTGTATTCATATCTATATGTAAATATTGTATTCATATCTATATGTAAATATTGTATTCATATCTATATGTAAAATATTGTATTCATATCCATATGTAAGTAATGCATTCATATCTATATGTAAATATTGTATTCATATCTATATGTAAGTAATGCATTCATATCTATATGTAAATATTGTATTCATATCTATATGTAAATATTGTATTCATCTATATGTAAATATTGTATTCATATCTATATGTAAATATTGTATTCATATCTATATGTAAGTAATGCATTCATATCTATATGTAAATATTGTATTCATATCTATATGTAAATATTGTATTCTTTATCTATATGTAAATATTGTATTCATATCTATATGTAAGTAATGCATTCATATCTATATGTAAATATTGTATCTCATATCTATATGTAAATATTGTATTCATATCTATATGTAAGTAATGCATTCATATCTATATGTAAATATTGTATTCATATCTATATGTAAATATTGTATTCTTATCTATATGTATTGTATTCATATCTATATGTAAGTAATGCATCTATATCTATATGTAAATATTGTATTCATATCTATATGTAAATATTGTATTCATATCTATATGTAAGTAATGCATTCATATCTATATGTAAATATTGTATTCATATCTATATGTAAATATTGTATTCATATCTATATGTAAAATATTGTATTCATATCTATATGTAAGTAATGTATTCATATCTATATGTAAATATTGTATTCATATCTATATGTAAATATTGTATTCTTCTCTATATGTAAATATTGTATTCATATCTATATGTAAGTAATGCATTCATATCTATATGTAAATATTGTATTCATATCTATATGTAAAATATTGTATCTTGCTATCTATATGTAAATATTGTATTCATATCTATATGTAAATATTGTATTCATATCTATATGTAAGTAATGCATTCATATCTATATGTAAATATTGTATTCATATCTATATGTAAATATTGTATTCATATATCTATATGTAAATATTGTATTCATATCTATATGTAAGTAATGCATTCATATCTATATGTAAATATTGTATTCATATCTATATGTAAATATTGTATTCATATCTATATGTAAGTAATGCATTCATATCTATATGTAAATATTGTATTCATATCTATATGTAAATATTGTATTCATATCTATATGTAAATATTGTATTCATATCTATATGTAAGTAATGCATTCATATCTATATGTAAAATATTGTATTCATATCTATATGTAAATATTGTATTCTTATCTATATGTAAATATTGTATTCATATCTATATGTAAATATTGTATTCATATCTATATGTAAAATATTGTATTCATATCTATATGTAAATATTGTATTCATTATCTATATGTAAATATTGTATTCATATCTATATGTAAGTAATGCATTCATATCTATATGTAAAATATTGTATTCATATCTATATGTAAATATTGTATTCATATCTATATGTAAGTAATGCATTCATATCTATATGTAAATATTGTATTCATATCTATATGTAAATATTGTATTCATATCTATATGTAAATATTGTATTCATATCTATATGTAAGTATTGTATTCATATCTATATGTAAGCAATGCATTCATATCTATATGTAAATATTGTATTCATATCTATATGTAAATATTGTATTCTTATATATGTAAAATTTGTATTCATATCTATATGTAAATATTGTATTCATATCTTATGTGTAAGTAATGTATTCATATCATATGTAAATATTGTATTCTTATCTATATGTAAATATTGTATTCATATCTATATGTAAGTAATGCATTCATATCTATATGTAAATATTGTATTCATATCTATATGTAAATATTGTATTCATATCTATATGTAAGTAATGCATTCATATCTATATGTAAATATTGTATTCATATCTATATGTAAATATTGTATTCATATCTATATGTAAATATTGTATTCATATCTATATGTAAATATTGTATTCATATCTATATGTAAATATTGTATTCTTATCTATATGTAAATATTGTATTCATATCTATATGTAAGTAATGCATTCATATCTATATGTAAATATTGTATTCATATCTATATGTAAAATATTGTATTCATATCTATATATGTAAGTAATGCATTCATATCTATATGTAAATATTGTATTCATATCTATATGTAAATATTGTATCTATATCTATATGTAAATATTGTATTCATATCTATATGTAAATATTGTATTCATATCTATATGTAAATATTGTATTCATATCTATATGTAAGTAATGTATTCATATCTATATGTAAAATATTGTATTCATATCTATATGTAAAATATTGTATTCATATCTATATGTAAATAATTGTATCTATATCTATATGTAAAATATTGTATTCATATCTATATGTAAGTAATGTATTCATATTCTATATGTAAGTATGTATTCATATCTATATGTAAAATATTGTATTCATATCTATATGTAAGTAATGTATGTATCTGTATATGTATTTGTATTCATCTATATGTAAATATTGTATTCATATCTATATGTAAGTAATGCATTCATATCTATATGTAAAACATTGTATTCATATCTATATGTAAATATTGTATTCATATCTATATGTAAATATTGTATTCATATCTATATGTAAGTATATTCATATCTATATGTAAATATTGTATTCATATCTATATGTAAATATTGTATTCATCTATATGTAAGTAATGTATTCATATCTATATGTAAATATTGTATTCATATCTATATGTAAATATTGTATTCATATCTATATGTAAAATATTGTATTCATATCTATATGTAAGTATTATGTAAATATTGTTCATATCTATATGTAAGTATTGTATTCATATCTATATGTAAATATTGTATTCATATCTATATATGTAAATATTGTATTCATATCTATATGTAAATATTGTATTCATATCTATATGTAAATATTGTATTCATATCTATATGTAAATATTGTATTCATATCTATATGTAAGTAATGCATTCATATCTATATGTAAATATTGTATTCATATCTATATGTAAATATTGTATTCATATCTATATGTAACATAATGCATTCATATCTATATGTAAAATATTGTATTCATATCTATATGTAAATATTGTATTCATATCTATATGTAAGTATTGCATATTCATATGTAAATGTAAATATCTATATGTGTAATCATATCTATATATATATAAGTATCATGCATTCATTCATATCTATATGTAAATATTGTATTCATATCTATATGTAAATATTGTATTCATATCTATATGTAAAATATTGTATTCATATCTATATGTAAATATTGTATTCATATCTATATGTAAGTAATGCATTCATATCTATATGTAAATATTGTATTCATATCTATATGTAAATATTGTATTCATATCTGTATGTAAGTAATGCATTCTATATGTAAATATTGTATTCATATCTATATGTAAATATTGTATTCATATCTATATGTAAATATTGTATTCATATCTATATGTAAGTAATGTATTCATATCTATATGTAAATATTGTATTCATATCTATATGTAAGTAATTGTATTCATATCTATATGTAAATATTGTATTCATATCTATATGTAAATATTGTATTCATATCTATATGTAAATATTGTATTCATATCTATATGTAAGTAATGCATTCATATCTATATGTAAATATTGTATTCATATCTATATGTAAATATTGTATTCATATCTATATGTAAGTAATGTATTCATATCTATATGTAATATTGTATTCATATCTATATGTAAATATTGTATTCATATCTATATGTAAACATTGTATTCATATCTATATGTAAGTAATGCATTCATATCTATATGTAAATATGTAAATATATGTGTATTGTATTATCTATATTAAATATTGTATTCATATGTATATGTAAGTATTGTATTCATATCTATATGTATATTGTATTCATATCTATGTATCCATATCTATATGTAACATTGTATTCATATCTATATGTAAATATTGTATTCATATCTATATGTAAGTAATATTCATATATATGTAAATATTGTATTCATATCTATATGTAAATATTGTATTCATATCTATATGTAAGTATTGTATTCATATCTATATGTAAATATTGTATTCATATCTATATGTAAATATTGTATTCATATCTATATGTAAATATTGTATTCATTCTATATGTCAATATATGTATCATATGTAAAGTAATGCATTCATATCTATATGTAAATATTGTATTCATTCATATCTATATGTAAATATTGTATTCATATCTATATGTAAATATTGTGTATTCATATCTATATGTAAATATTGTATTCATATCTGTATGTAAGTAATGCATTCATATGTATGTAAATATTGTATTCATATCTATATGTAAATATTGTATTCATATCTATATGTAAATATTGTATTCATATCTATATGTAAGTAATGCATTCATATCTATATGTAAATATTGTATTCATATCTATATGTAAATATTGTATTCATATCTATATGTAAATATTGTATTCATATCTATATGTAAATATTGTATTCATATCTATATGTAAGTAATATTGTATTCATATCTATATGTAAATATTGTATTCATATCTATATGTAAATATTGTATTCATATCTATATGTAAATAATGTATTCATATCTATATGTAAATATTGTATTCATATCTATATGTAAATATTGTATTCATATCTATATGTAAATATTGTATTCATATCTATATGTAAACAATGTATTCATATCTATATGTAAATATTGTATTCATATCTATATGTAAATATTGTATTCATATCTATATGTAAGTAATGCATTCATATCTATATGTAAATATTGTATTCATATCTATATGTAAATATTGTATTCTTATCTATATGTAAATATTGTATTCATAATCTATATGTATGCATTCATATCTATATGTAAATATTGTATTCATATCTATATATAAATATTGTATATTCATATATGTATATGTAACATTGTATTCATATCTATATGTAAATATTGTATTCATATCTATATGTAAGTAATGCATAAAATATTGTATTCATATCTATATGTAAATATTGTATCTCATATCTATATGTAAATATTGTATTCATATCTATATGTAAATATTGTATATTCTATATGTAAATATTGTATTCAATCTATATTAAATATTGTATTCATATCTATATGTAAGTATTGTATTCATATCTATATGTAAATATTGTATTCATATCTATATGTAAATATTGTATTCATATCTATATGTAAATATTGTATTCATATCTATATGTAAAATAATGTATTCATATCTATATGTAAATATTGTATTCATATCTATATGTAAATATTGTATTCATATCTATATGTAAGTAATGCATTCATATCTATATGTAAATATTGTATTCATATATCATATGTAAATACAGTATCATATCTATATGTAAATATTGTATTCATATCTATATGTAAATATTGTATTCATATCTATATGTAAGTAATGCATCCATATCTATATGTAAATATTGTATTCATATCTATATGTAAATATTGTATTCATATCTATATGTAAATATTGTATTCATATCTATATGTAAATATTGTATTCATATCTATATGTAAATATTGTATTCATATCTATATGTAAATATTGTATTCATATCTATATGTAAGTAATGCATTCATATCTATATGTAAATATTGTATTCATATCTATATGTAAATATTGTATTCATATCTATATGTAAGTATTGCATTCATATCTATATGTAAGTAATGCATTCATATCTATATGTAAATATCTATATCTATATGTAAATATTGTATTCATATGGGCATCTATATGTAAATATTGTATCCATATCTATATGTAAATATTGTATTCATATCTTATATGTAAAATATTGTATTCATATCTATATCTGCATATGTAATATGTATATTGTATTCATATCTATATGTAAAATATTGTATTCATATCTATATGTAAGTAATGCATTCATATCTATATGCAAATATTGTATTCATATCTATATAAAAAATATTGTATTCATATCTATATGTAAAATAATGTATTCATATCTATATGTAAGTAATGCATCCATTCTTATATCCATATTGTATCCATGTAAAATATTGTATTCATATCTATATGTAAAAATATTGTATTCATATCTATATGTAAATAATGTATTCATATCTATATGTAAATATTGTATCTCATATCTATATGTAAATATTGTATTCATATCTATATGTAAAATATTGTATTCATATCTATATGTAAATATTGTATTCATATCTATATGTAAGTAATGTATTCATATCTATATGTAAATATTGTATCTATATCTATATGTAAATATTGTATTCTTTTATCTATATGTAAATATTGTATTCATATCTATATGTAAGTAATGCATTCATATCTATATGCAAAATATTGTATTCATATTCATATGTAAATATTGTATTCATATCTATATGCAAGTAATGCATCTACATCTATATGTAAATATTGTATCTATATCTATAAGTGTAAGTGATAATATTCATATCTATATGTAAATATTGTATCCATATCTTCATAATGTAAATATTGTTTCATATCTATATGTAAATATTGTATTCATATCTATATGTAATATTGTATTCTTTTATGTTATATCATTACATCTATTCATATGTAAATATTGTATCTTACATATCTATATGTAAACATTGTATTCATATCTATATGTAAATATTGTATTCTTATCTATATGTAAATACCATTGTATTCATATCTTATATGTAAGTAATGTATTCATATCTATGTAAATATTGTATTCATATCTATATGTAAACATTGTATTCATATCCATATGTAAGTAATGTATCCATTCATATGTAAATACATTGTATCTATCTATATGTACATTGTATTCATATCTATATGTAAATATTGTATTCATATCTATATGTAAAATATTGTATCAATATATCTTATATGTAAGTAAATGTATTCACATCTATATGTAAAATATTGTATCCATATCTATAAAATATTGTGCATTCTTTTGATTCATATGTAAATAATGTATTCATATCATTCATATGTAACATTGTATTCATATCTTTATGCAAGCAATGTATTCAAGCATTCATATGTAAACATTGTGATTCTTATCTATATGTAAATATTGTAATTCATATCTATATGTAAGCAATGCATCCATATTCATATGTAAATATTGTATCCATATCCATATGGTAAATATTGCATTCACATCTATATGGCAATGCATCTCATCTATATAACATTGTATCCATATCTATATGTAAACATTTTAGATTCATATCCATCTATATGTAAAATATTGTATTCATATCTATATGTAAATATTGTATCTATCTATATGTAAACATTGTATTCTTTTATCTATATGTAAAATATTGCATCTTACATTCAGGTACGTAAGTAATGCATTCATATC
>LUCW03001550.1:0-20993 GCA_001586965.3 Sphaeroforma sirkka | reverse complement strand
GTTAAATGTATTTTTTTTTAAAAGTAATGCATTCATATCTATATGTAAATATTGTATTCATATCTGTATGTAGACGTATTCACATCTATATGTATTTGTAATCAATTTATTGTATCTTATGGTAAATATTTGTATTCATATCTATATGTAAATATTGTATTCATATTCATATGTAAAGTAAATGTATTCCATATCTATATGTAATATTGATTCATATCTATATGTAAAATATTGTATTCATATCTAGTATGTAAAATATATTGTATCCATATCTATAATGCACCATATTCATATTGATTGCATTCATATCTATATGTAAATATTGTATTCATATCTATATGTAAATAGTTGACATTCATATCTGTATGCATAGTAATGCATTCATATCTGTATGTAAAAATATTGTGGTCTTCTATCTCATATATCATGTAA
Source organism: Sphaeroforma sirkka (assembly GCA_001586965.3). Classification (NCBI taxonomy): domain Eukaryota; class Ichthyosporea; order Ichthyophonida; genus Sphaeroforma; species Sphaeroforma sirkka. Next base: position 20,561 of record LUCW03001550.1, on the reverse strand, counting down.
ATATTGTATTCATATCTGCATGTAAATATTGTACATTCATATCTATATGTAAATATTGTGTTCATATCTATATGTGCAAATATTGTATTCATATCTGTATGTAAATATTGTATTCATATCTATAATGTGAAGTATTGCATTCATATCTATATGTAAATATTGTATTCATATCTATATGTAAGTAATGTATTCATATCTATATGTAAATATTGTATTCATATCTATATGTAAATATTGTAATATATATGCAAGCAATGCATTCATATCTGAGATATGTAAATATTGTATTCATATCTATATGTAAAATATTGTATTCATATCTATATGTGAAAATATTGTATTCTTGGCATATCTATATGTAAATATTGTATTCATATCTATATGTAAGTATTGTATTCATATCTATATATGTAATATTGTATTCATATCTATATGTAAAGTATTGTATTCATATCATATATATGTAAATATTGTATTCATATCTATATGTAAATATTGCATTCATATCTATATGTAAATATTGTATTCATATCTATATGTAAGTAAATGTATTCATATCTATATGTAAATATTGTATTCATATCTATATGTAAATATTGTATTCATATCTATATGTAAGTATTGTATTCATATCTATATGTAAATATTGTATTCATATCTATATGTAAAATATTGTATTCATATATCTATATGTAAATATTGTATTCATATCTATATGTAAAATATTGTATTCATATCTATATGTAAATATTGTATTCATATCTATATGTAAATATTGTGTTCTTATATCTATATGTAACATTGTATTCATATCTATATGTAAAATATTGTATTCATATCTATATGTAAAATATTGTATTCATATCTATATGTAAAATATTGTATTCATATCTATATGTAAAATATTGTATTCATATCTATATATGTAAATATTGTATTCATATCTATATGTGAAATATTGTATTCATATCTCATATGTAAATATTGTATTCATATCTATATGTAAAATATTGTATTCATATCTATATGTAAATATTGCCATTCATATCTCATATGTAAATATTGTATTCCATATCTGTATGTAAATATTGTATTCATATCTATATGTAAATATTGTATTCATGTCTATATGTAAATATTGTATTCATATCTCTATGTGTAAATATTGTATTCATATCTATATGTAAATATTGTATTCATATCTATATGTAAATATTGTATTCATATCTATATGTGAAATATTGTATTCATATCTATCTGTATGTAAATATTGTATTCATATCTATATGTAAATATTGTATTCATATCTATATGTAAATATTGTATTCATATCTATATGTAAATAATGCATTCATATCTCATATGTAAGCATTGTATTCATATCTATATGTAAATATTGTATTCATATCTATATGTAAATATTGTATTCATATCTATATATGTAAATATTGTATTCATATCTATATGTAAATATTGCATTCATATCTATATGTAAATATTGTATTCATATCTATATGTAAATATTGTATTCATATCTATAATGTAAGTATATGTATATTCATATGTAAAATATTGTATTTCATATCTATATGTAAATATTGTATTGTTCATATCTATATGTAAATATTGTATTCATATCTATATGTAAGTATTGTATTCATATCTATATGTAAAATATTGTATTCATATCTATATGTAAAATATTGTATTCATATCTATATGTAAGTATTGTATTCATATCTATATGTAAATATTGTATTCATATCTATATGTAAATATTGTTTCATATCTATATGTATTCATATCTATATGTAAGTAATGCATTCATATCTTATATGTAAATATTGTATTCATATCTATATGTAAAAGTATTGTATTCATATCTATATGTAAAATATTGTATTCATATCTATATGTAAGTAAATGCATATTCATATGTAACATATTCATATCCATATATGCAAACATTGTATTCTCATCTATATGTGTAAAATTTATATTCATTCATATCTATATGTAAATATTGTATTCATATCTATATGTAAATATTGTATTCATATCATATATGTAAATTGTATTGTATTCATATCTATATGTAAATATTGTATTCATATCTATATGTAAATATTGTATTCATATCTATATGTGTAAATAATGTATTCATATCTATATGTAAATATTGTATTCATATCTATATGTAAATATTGTATTCATATCTATATGTAAGTAACGTATTCATATCTATGTAATATTGTATTCATATCTATATGTTATTGTATTCATATCTATATGTAAAATAATGTATTCATTCATCTATATGTAAATATTGTATTCATATCTCATATGTAAAATGTTGTATTCATATCTGTATGTGAAATATTGTATTCATATCTCATATGTAAATATTGTTTCATATTGTAAATATCTGTATGTGAAATATTGTATTCATATCTGTATGTAAAATAATGTATTCATATCTATCATATATGTAAATATTGTATTCATATCTGTATGTAAATATTGTATTCATATCTGTATGTATGTAATGTTCATATATGTAAGATTTCATATATCTATATGTAAATATTGTATTCATATCTATATGTAAATATTGTATTCATATCTATATGTAAAATATTGTATTCATATCTATATGTAAAGTATTGCATTCATGTCTATATGTAATATTGTATTCATATTCTATGTAAATATTGTATTCATATGTTGTAAATATTGTATTCATATCTATATGTAAATGTATTGTATCATATCTATATGTAAATATTGTATTCATATCTATATGTAAATATTGTATTCATATCTGTAATATGTAAATATTGTATTCATATCTATATGTAAGTATTGTATTCATATCTATATGTAAATATTGTATTCATATCTATATGTAAATATTGTATTCATATCTATATGTAAATATTGTATTCATATCTATATGTAAAGCATATTGTGTATTCATATCTATATGTAAATATTGTATTCATATCTATATGTAAATATTGTATTCATATCTATATGTAAATATGCATATATCTATCTGTATGTAAATATTGTCATCTATCATCTATATGTAAGTAATGTATTCATATCTATATGTAAAATATTGTATTCATATCTATATGTAAAATATTGTATTCATATCTATATGTAAATATTGTATTCATATCTGTATGTGAAATATTGTATTCATATCTATATGTAAAAATATTGTATTCATATCTATATGTAAATATTGTATTCATATCTATATGTAAATATTGTATTCATATCTATATGTAAATAATGTATTCATATCTATATGTGTAAATATTGTATTCATATCTATATGTCTGTAATGTGAAATATTGTAAATTCATATTCATATATATGTGTAAATATTGTATTCATATCTATATGTAAAATATTGTATTCATATCTATATGTGTAAATATTGTGTTCATATCTATATGTAAATGTTGTATTCATATCTATATGTATGTAAATATTGTATTCATATCTATATGTAAGTAAATGCATTCATATCTATATATGTAAAATATTGTATTCATATCTATATGTAAATATTGTATTCATATCTGTATGTAAATATTGTATTCATATCTATATGTAAATATTGTATTCATATCTATATGTAAATATTGTATTCATATCTATATGTAAAATATTGTATTCATATCTATATATGTAAAATATTGTGTTCATATCTGTATGTGTAAATATTGTATTCATATCTATATGTAAATATTGTATTCATATCTATATGTAAATATTGTATTCATATCTATATGTAAGTAATGCATTCATATCTATATATGTAAATATTGTATTCATATCTATATGTAAATATTGTATTCATATCTATATGTAAATATTGTATTCATATCTATATGTAAAATATTGTATTCATATCTATATGTAAGTATTGTATTCATATCTGTATGTAAATATTGTATTCATATCTATATGTAAATATTGTATTCATATCTATATGTAAAATATTGTATTCATATCTATATGTAAATAATGTATTCATATCTGTATGTGTAAATATTGTATTCATATCTATATGTAAATATTGTATTCATATATCTGTATGTAAATATTGTATTCATATCTATATGTAAAATATTGTATTCATATCTATATGTAAATATTGTATTCATATCTATATGTAAATATTGTATTCATATCTATATGTAAAATATTGTATTCATATCTATATGTAAATATGTATCTCATATCTATATGTAAATATTGTATTCATATCTATATGTAAATATTGTATTCATATCTATATGTAAAATATTGTATTCATATCTATATGTAAATATTGTATTCATATCTATATGTAAATATTGTATTCATATCTATATGTAAATATTGTATTCATATCTATATGTAAGTAATGTATTCATATCTATATGTAAATGTTGTATTCATATCTATATGTAAATATATTGTATTCATATCTATATAAAATGTTATTGTATTCATATCTATATGTAAATATTGTATTCATATCTATATGTAAATATTGTATTCATATCTGTATGTAAATATTGTATTCATATCTATATGTAAATATTGTATTCATATCTATATGTAAATATTGTATTCATATCTATATGTAAAATATTGTATTCATATCTATATGTAAATATTGTATTCATATCTATGTAAAAATATTGTATTCATATCTATATGTAAATATTGTGTTCATATCTATATGTAAGTATTGTATTCATATCTATATGTAAAATATTGTATTCATATCTATATGTAAATATTGTATTCATATCTATATGTAAAATATTGTATTCATATCTATATGTAAAATATTGTATTCATATCTATATGTAAATATTGTATTCATATCTATGTAAATATTGTATTCATATCTATATGTAAATATTGTATTCATATCTGTATGTAAATAATGTATTCATATCTATATGTAAATATTGTATTCATATCTATATGTAAATATTGTATCCATATCTATATGTAAAATATTGTATTCATATCTATATGTAAAATATTGTATTCATATCTATATGTAAATATTGTATTCATATCTATATATGTATACAAGTATTGTATTCATATCTATATGTAAAAATATTGTATTCATATCTATATGTAAATATTGTATTCATATCTATATGTAAATAATGTATTCATATCTATATCTATATCTATATGTAAATATTGTATTCATATCTATATGTAAATATTGTATTCATATCTATATGTAAGTATTGTATTCATATCTATATGTAAATATTGTATTCATATCTATATGTAAATATTGTATTCATATCTGTATGTAAATATTGTATTCATATCTATATGTGCAATAATGTATTCATATCTATATGTAAATATTGTATTCATATCTATATGTAAGTAATTGTATTCATATCTATATGTAAGTAATGTATTCATATCTATATGTAAATATTGTATTCATATCTGTATGTAAGTAATGTATTCATATCTATTGTATTTATATCTATATGTGTATATTGTATTCATATCTATATGTAAAATGTTGTATTCATATCTATATGTAAGTATTGTATTCATATCTATATGTAAATATTGTATTCATATCTATATGTAAAGTAATGTATTCATATCTATATGTAAATATTGTATTCATATCTATATGTAAAATATTGTATTCATATCTATATGTAAATATTGTATTCATATCTATATGTAAGTATTGTATTCATATCTATGTGTAAAATATTGTATTCATATCTATATGTAAAATATTGTATTCATATCTATATGTAAATATTGTATTCATATCTATATGTAAGTATTGTATTCATATCTATATGTAAATATTGTATTCATATCTATATTAAGTAATGTATTCATATCTATATGTAAAATATTGTATTCATATCTCTATATGTAAAATATTGTATTCATATCTATATGTAAATATTGTATTCATATCTATATGTAAAAATAATGTATTCATATCTGTATGTAAATGTTGTATTCATATCTGTCTGTAAGTAATGTATTCATATCTATATGTGTAATATTGTATTCATATCTCTATATGTAAGTATTGTATTCATATCTATATGTAAATATTGTATTCATATCTATATGTAAAATATTGTATTCATATCTATATGTAAATATTGTATTCATATCTATATGTAAATATTGTATTGTATTCATATCTATATGTAAATATTGTATTCATATCTATATGTAAATATTGTATTCATATCTATATGTGTAAGTAATGTATTCATATCTATTGTATATCTATATGTGTAAATATTGTATTCATATCTATATGTAAATATTGTATTCATATCTATATGTAAATATTGTATTCATATCTATATGTAAGTAATGTATTCATATCTATATGTAAAATATTGTATTCATATCTATATGTAAATATTGTATTCATATCTATATGTGTAAATATTGTATTCATATCTATATGTAAATATTGTATTCATATCTGTATGTAAATAATGTATTCATATCTATATGTAAAATTAATGTTGTATTCATATCTATATGTAAATATTGTATTCATATCTATATGTAAATATTGTATTCATATCATTGTATTTATATCATATGTAAAATATTGTATTCATATCTATATGTAAAATATTGTATTCATATCTATATGTAAGTATTGTATTCATATCTATATGTAAATATTGTATTCATATCTATATGTAAGTAATGTATTCATATCTATATGTAAATATTGTATTCATATCTATATGTAAGTAATGTATCTCATATCTATATGTAAATATTGTATTCATATCTATATGTAAGTAATGTATTCATATCTATATGTAAATATTGTATTCATATCTCATATATGTAAGTAATGTATTCATATCTATATGTGAAATATTGTATTCATATCTATATGTAAGTATTGTATTCATATCTGTATGTAAAATATTGTATTCATATCTGTATGTAAATATTGTATTCATATCTATATGTAAATATTGTATTCATATCTATATGTAAATAATGTATTCATATCTATATGTAAAATATTGTATTCATATCTATATGTAAGTATTGTATTCATATCTATATGTATAAATATTGTATTCATATCTATATGTAAATATTGTGTTCATATCTATATGTATGAAATATTGTATTCATATCTTGATATGTAAATATTGTATTCATATCTATATGTAAAAAATGTATTCATATCTGTAATGTAAATATTGTATTCATATCTATATGTGTAATTAATGTATTCATATCTATATGTAAAATATTGTATTCATATCTATATGTAAGTATTGTATCCATATCTATATGTAAATATTGTATTCATATCTATATGTAAGTATTGTATTCATATCTGTATGTAAATATTGTATTCATATCTGCATATGTGTAGTAATGTATTCATATCTATATGTAAATATTGTATTCATATCTATATGTAAATATTGTATTCATATCTGTATGTAAAATATTGTATTCATATCTATATGTAAATATTGTATTCATATCTATATGTGAAATATTGTATTCATATCTATATGTAAGTATATGTAAATATTGTGTTCATATCTATATGTAAGTAATGTATTCATATCTATATGTAAATATTGTATTCATATCTGTATGTAAAATATTGTATTCATATCTATATGTAAATATTGTATTCATATCTATATGTAAGTAATGTATTCATATCTATATGTAAATATTGTATTCATATCTATATGTAAGTAATGTATTCATATCTGTATGTGTAAATATTGTATTCATATCTGTATGTGAATGATTGTATTCATATCTGTATGTAAGTAATGTAAATGTTGTATTCATATCTATATGTGTAGTAAGTAATGTATTCATATCTATATGTAAATATTGTATTCATATCTCTATATGTAAGTAATGTATTAATATTCATTGTATTTATATCTATATGTAAATACTGTATTCATATCTATATGTAAAATATTGTATTCTATATCTATATGTAAAGTATTGTATTCATATCTATATGTAAGTAATGTATTCATATCTATATGTAAATATTGTATTCATATCTATATGTAAATATTGTATTCATATCTAAATGTAAATAATGTATTCATATCTGTCTATATGTAAATATTGTATTCATATCTATATGTAAGTAATGTATTCATATCTATATGTAAGTAATGTATTCATATCTATATGTAAATATTGTATTCATATCTATATGTAAGTAATGTATTCATATCATTGTATTTATATCTATATGTAAATATTGTATTCATATCTATATGTAAATATTGTATTCATATCTATATGTAAGTATTGTATTCATATCTATATGTAAATATTGTATTCATATCTATCATATGTAAAGTAATGTATTCATATCTATATGTAAAATATTGTATTCATATCTATATGTAAGTAATGTATTCATATCTATATGTAAATATTTGTATTCCTTATCTATATGTAAGTAATGTATTCATATCTATATGTAAATATTGTATTCATATCTATATGTAAGTAATGTATTCATATCTATATGTAAAATATTGTATTCATATCTATATGTAAGTATTGTATTCATATCTATATGTAAATATTGTATTCATATCTGTATGTAAAGCATTGTATTCATATCTTTATGTAAATATTGTATTCATATCTATATGTAAAGTAATGTATTCATATCTATATATGTAAATATTGTATTTATATCTATATGTAAGTATTGTATTCATATCTATATGTATATATTGTATTCATATCTATATGTAAGTATTGTATTCATATCTATATGTAAATATTGTATTCATATCTATATGTAAATATTGTATTCATATCTATATGTAAGTAATGTATTCATATCTCTATATGTAAATATTGTATTCATATCTATATGTAAATTAATGTATTCATATCTATATGTAATATATGTATTCATATCTATATGTAAGTATTGTATTCATATCTATATGTAAATATTGTATTCATATCTATATGTAAGTATTGTATGCATATCTATATGTAAATATTGTATTCATATATGTAAGTAATGTATTCATATCTATATGTAAATATTGTATTCATATCTATATGTGTAAGTATTGTATTCATATCTGTATGTAAATATTGTATTCATATCTATATGTAAATATTGTATTCATATCTATATGTGAATATTGTATTCATATCTATATGTAAGTATATGTAAATATTGTATTCATATCTATATGTAGTAATGTATTCATATCTATATGTAAATATTGTATTCATATCTATATGTAAAATATTGTATTCATATCTATATGTGAATATTGTATTCATATCGATATGTAAAATATTGTATTCATATCTATATGTAAAATATTGTATTCATATCTATATGTAAAATATTGTATTCATATCTATATGTAAGTAATGTATTCATATCTATATGTAAGTAATGTATTCATATCTATATGTAAATATTGTATTCATATCTATATGTAAGTAATGTATTCATATCTATTGTATTTATATCTATATGTAAATATTATATTCATATCTATATGTAAATATTGTATTCTTATCTATATGTAATTATTGTATTCATATCTATATGTAAATATTGTATTCATATCTATATGTAAGTAATGTATCATCATATCTATATGTAAATATTGTATTCATATCTATATGTAAGTAATGTATTCATATCTATATGTAAATATTGTATTCTTATCTATATGTAAGTAATGTATTCATATCTATATGTATGTAAATATTGTATTCATATCTATATGTGTAGTAATGTATTCATATCTATATGTAAATATTGTATTCATATCTATATGTAAGTATTGTATTCATATCTATATGTAAATATTGTATTCATATCTGTATGTAAGTATTGTATTCATATCTTTATGTAAATATTGTATTCATATCTATATGTAAGTAATGTATTCATATCTATATGTAAATATTGTATTTATATCTATATGTAAGTATTGTATTCATATCTATATGTATATATGTTGTATTCATATCTATATGTAAGTATTGTATTCATATCTATATGTAAATATTGTATTCATATCTATATGTAAAATAATGTATTCATATCTATATGTAAATATTGTATTCATATCTATATGTAATTAATGTATTCATATCTATATGTATATATTGTATTCATATCTATATGTAAATATTGTATTCATATCTATATGTAAATATTGTATTCATATCTATATGTAAGTATTGTATGCATATCTATATGTAAATATTGTATTCATATATGTAAGTAATGTATTCATATCTATATGTAAATATTGTATTCATATCTATATGTAAGTATTGTATTCATATCTATATGTAAAAATATTGTATTCATATCTATATGTAAATATTGTATTCATATCTATATGTGAATATTGTATTCATATCTATATGTAAGTATATGTAAATATTGTATTCATATCTATATGTAAGTAATGTATTCATATCTATATGTAAATATTGTATTCATATCTATATGTGTAAAATATTGTATTCATATCTATATGTGAATATTGTATTCATATCTATATGTAAATATTGTATTCATATCTATATGTAAATATTGTATTCATATCTATATGTAAGTATTGTATTCATATCTATATGTAAATACTGTATTCATATCTATATGTAAGTAATGTATTCATATCTATATGTAAATATTTTATTCATATTTATATGTAAGTATTGTATTCATATCTATATGTAAGTATTGTATTCATGTCTATATGTAAGTATTGTATTCATATCTATATGTAAGTATTGTATTCATATCATATGTAAATATTGTATTCATAACTATATGTAAATATTGTATTCATATCTATATGTAAGTATTGTATTCATATCTATATATGTAAGTAATGTATTCATAACTATATGTAAGTATTATATTCATATCTATATGTAAGTAATGTATTCATATCTATATGTAAATATTGTATTCATATCTATATGTAAATATTGTATTCATATCTATATGTGAATATTGTATTCATATCTATATGTAAATATTGTATTCATATCTATATGTAAGTATTGTATAATATCTATATGTAAATATTGTATTCATATCTATATGTAAGTAATGTATTCATATCTATATGTAAATATTGTATTCATATCTATATGTAAGTATATGTAAATATTGTATGCATATCTATATGTAAGTAATGTATTCATATCTATATGTAAATATTGTATTCATATCTATATGTAAGTATTGTATTCATATCTATATGTAAATATTGTATTCATATCTATATGTAAGTAATGTATTCATATCTATATGTAAATATTTTATTCATATCTATATGTAAGTATTGTATTCATATCTATATGTAAGTAATGTATTCATATCTATATGTAAGTATTGTATTCATATCTATATGTAAGTATTGTATTCATACCTATATGTAAGTATTGTATTCATATCTATATGTAAGTATTGTATTCATATCCATATGTAAGTATTGATTCATATCTATATGTAAGTAATGTATTCATATCTATATATGTAAGTATTGTATTCATATCTATATGTAAGTATTGTATTCATATCTATATGTAAGTATTGTATTCATATTTAATAATAATACACACATACACATGCATACATTACATACATACATACATACATACATACATACATATATACATTGCCATACATACATACACACACACACACACACATATATATATATATATATATATATATACACTTACACACACACACACACACACACCTACACACATACACACACACACGACACACACAGACACACACACACACACACACATATATCATCACACACATATATATATATATATATATATATATATTGGTATGCGCCGACGCTATTGTCAAGTTGTATTATATCATTTGCGCGACTCGAGTGGCGGTATATCCCCATCAAATTAAATAGCTTGTTTTGTAATGATCCCCTAGTTCCCCCCCTGGTAATGTATATCGAATATATGCAGTGCATTAAATATCAATTATTTCAGTTTCGGAGGTGGTATAGGACGAAGGTAAAACGTGTTGATTTTCGTGATACATGAACAATCGTACTGCAGTCAAGCGTTTATAAGTTCCACTGTTGTTTTGAGGGACTCGCAGTCATCATTATGATCGCCATGTGATTTCTTGTTGAGTGTTGCTAGTGATCTTCATCACGATTTTCTTGGTGTAGTTGATACCGATAACGAACGCTCTACAACAGGGTAGTTGCCAAGCTTCCATTCTTCAATATTTTATGGTTTTATCAAAAATATTGTCAGTATATCTCAGTCGTCAAATAGATGGCCAGATTGAAGAAAGCAGAACTGCGATGGTGCTGGCACATAAGAGTCGTATAGGTATAATACGATAAGGGCTGGTATAGAAATTATAATTTAACACACATTGGAAAACGTGTTTCGATATGGCTCGTGAATAATTGAATGCACTTTCTCGACAACCGTTTTCAAAGCGGTTGAATTTATCGGCAAAATTGATATATTCTGAACGAGCTGCATGTAACGGTTATACAAAATAACATGACATACACGGGCCCTACACACGCTATATATACTATTCGCATAGAAGCACTTTCATCGTTTGCTACATACTCCCGTGCACTCAGCTATGATGAAATCATCAATACACGGGATAACTTGGTATCACACAGCATAGCTAGTTGTTATCGAATATTGGTATGACGTCACGCTCTGTTTACTATCAAGCGTGGAAACAACTAGAAATAAAACGGGACAAGACAACAACGCACTATATCAACAACGGTTCGAGATATTTATTTAGCTATATTTGACCACAAGTTGTGGTTGCGAATTTATTTACTTCTGGCGGAATATACGGTGATGCGTAGTCTCTTTGCCCTTATACTTCAAAACGGTGATCCAGTGGAAATCACCACCCTCAATGTAACGATCCTCGTCCCATTCGTATCCCAGGTACTTACCAGTTGACTTAGCATGGGAATACATGTGTCCATTGCTGTCGTCGTACTTACAAGCCTTCTCGACGTCGACACCGAAAGCATCATCGTAGTATGGCATGTAGCTCTTGAACTGGTTATCCATACCGACCTCAAGCTTGACATCCTTGTTCACAAAGGTTGTGTACTGCTTTTCAATGATGAAAACCTTGCCGTCCTCGGCAAGGGGCACAACTTCGAAGTCAACAGCTAGCGAGGTAAGCATTTTTCTCTTGATCATGCCGATTCCTCCATGAGCCAACATCTCAGACACACCATCGCAGGTGGACTTGTCTAATGAGCGACGTCCCTTAAATGGCTTAAGTGCGGTGATGTCAGCCATATTATTATTCCTCGATTGTATGTTCTTTTGTCTAATAATGAATATATGCGAATGCTGGAACCGAGCCCTATTGTTATAAATCCAATTTTTTATTTGGGCGGTGTATAGGTGCCTCTCTCTGTCCCACAAGCCCAAGGTCCAAACGAAAATGATTACACTGAATTTTTTTTAAATATTTTATCGCTACTCTTTGCTTTTATTGCCATATTTGGATATAGTTGCAGTGTAATTTGTAATTCATTGATGTATACCACCTAGACCGCCCAGCCACTCGTTTGACCGATTTACATTTATTTATTTATGATATTGTAATTTTGTACTAAAAGTACGAGATGCGGACCGGGACAGATGGTCTTCTTTTTCTCTCCATTTTCTTGTACAAAACAAATCACACCCTCTCTCCTCTCTCTCTCAAACTCTGGTCTGTACTATTAATAACTAAATATATACTCACTCTGTTGTACAAATAATAGTATGCGAGAGAACGTGTAACTGTGTGTTCACTGTGTTCCCTTCTCTCTCTCCAGCAGAGGCGACGAGTAAGACAGAGAGAGAGAGAGAGAGAGAGAGAGGGAGAGACTGAGAGAGACATAGAGAGACTTACATACGAGACTTGAGGTTAAAAGTTGAAACTTGACTCTGCGAGTCTTCTGAAGTTGTCTTAAATGTCTTCTCTCTTGTGGCTGTGTCACTTTTAGTTTTGAGAGAAAGAGTAAAACGAGTGAGAGGGTAGGGAGAGAGAGAGAGAGAGAGAGAGAGAGAGAGAGAGAGAGCGACAGAGATTTCAGATTTGTTACACTAAAATATTTTAATAATAAATATAGCCAATGAATTTACATGGCCCTCTGGATTAGGGGTTCGACTACTCTAGCGGAAATCTAGGACAAGGTCGTACATAGCGGAATCGTAAATTTAGCAGAGGCTCTATCCGTCTATCGGTCTATCAAGAAGGCTATGGCTCAGGCCTCAGGGCCGTGGAAATAACTCAAAACTTTCTGCTTGTAACACGGGTGTTATACTGTAACACGAGTGTTCTACTGTAACACGAGTGTTCTACTTTTGAACGTATACACTATTCCGCCACAGGGCACCCGCTCACATTCCATAGCCCACAAAGTTATATGTATGCATGTATGAATATATATATATATATATATATATATATATATATATATATATATATATATATATATATATATATATATATATATATATATATATATATATATAATATATATATATATATATATATATATATATATATATATATGCAAATATATAAATATATATACATTTATAACCACACTTTTCTCCAATATGAAACTCTCACAGGTACGGCTGATTATCCAGGATATCAATCGGGCACGTTAGAGAGGATTGATCACCGTAACCTCGTTTATTGTAAAGCGGGAAAGGTGTTGTTGCTTCTAAAATTAAGGTCAAGCAATGTAAGATAGTGCGATTTGACGTAGCGGTGCTGTTTACCTCCTGCTTCTGCTTAAAGCGTGCAGAAGGCCCTATACGCTGTCATCTTCTCCGTTGCAGAGAGTGTTAGTGGCGTACCCGCAGCTAAGAATAGTGTAGTGCCTGCGGATGAATGTAGGTAAAAAGAGGTTGTTGGATCCATAAGAACATTCCCATTCATGAAGATTCGCTATCAGAATAGTGAATGCATGTTAAGCACGTACTAACTCGACAAATATAATGCACGAACGGAGTGATGTGTCCCCGTAATTGAATACATATATGCAAAGCCAGTACTATGTGTACCGATTGCTACATGTTTAATGGCTTGCTGTTGACAGTATTTCTACTGTGGATAGCAGCACTTATCGATCCTATTTCAAATACCCATTGACAGGAAGAGAAAGGGGTGTTCGGAAGGGCGTTGGTCGCCTGTTCAGACAATATAGCAGAAAACTACTGAATATACCGATAGTCAGATGCGTAACAATCAACAAGTGCGCAAGAGGCACAGAAAAAAGAAACTAGAAGTGCGCAATCTGAACGACAATGCTTGTGTGAGAGTCACAAATGATGTATACAAGACACACACACACACACACACACATATATATATATATATATACATTACATATATCGGCACACGTATACCTACCTGGTATGATGTTGATGTCTCCTGTACTGCCTGCCCCCGTGGTAACCAGTATTAGACTTGGTCCATCCACCACTGGCAGGTCATACGAACTCCCAGCATTCACATCCACTTTGGCCAGTGTGAACTCCTCGATTGGTGGATCGAATATGCGATAGTTCTGTGTAACCAATGGGGACACAGTGTGTGTGACGACATGCGGTTATATTTGACACTGAGGATTACATGGTAGCAATGCAGAATTGTATAGCAACAGCATAGAAACCAGCCACAATTGCATGAGAGTGACGCTGCCTGGTCCTGCACGCTCAGGGCAGGTATCAGTTCTACGTTTGAAATATGACCAAGTCGCCTCACAAGGGCATGTTTATGTGCGTGTAAATTCATAGGGAGTTGTCACTGTGTACTTTGTACGGTAAGTGTAGGCCATTCGATTGTACTATACAAAATACAATGTACAGAACTGTTCATTACATTACGCCAATATCAATGCACAGAACAGTTCAATACATTACGCCAATATCGAGTAGCCATACTAAGCGGATTGGCAATGATACTTCCCATACATCACGTGAAAAACAAGGATTCATAAACAGACACACTTCCATGGCACACTCACTGCAGTATCAATCCGAAAGACTCTATTACACGCCTGGCACACCAGTCAACAGGATCAACCAACATACATCGTTGACTGTGGAGCCAGCCAAGATCTTGCTCTGTCCCGGGCCGTAGGTGTATGTCAACATTTCCGTCAGTGTACTGACGTCCTTGAACTTTGGGGTCAGCCCAGCTCGCACCACATTGTCACTGCAGGCCATGCACTCAATGCAGTCTGTTGGTGACGGAGGCAAAACGTTATATAAAATGCAGGGGTATGAATAAGCAAAAGAGTGTGAGCACAAATAAACGGACTTCTAAAAAAAGTATATATATAGAAACACACATGTTCAACATCATATATCATCGATTTTAAAGCATAAAGGTCAACCAGGCGCTGCATGTCGTTGCAGCATATGTTTGCCAAAGGGCCAGGAATTGTGGTACCTACAATCGTCCCATTGAAGCTGAATATGGATCAGCCCAACACAGTGTGGCTCTTGAGCCCATTCACGGTGCCACAGAACTCATTTGAAATTGCACACACCGCACAATCATACAAATAACAGCCACACAGTTTCGTGAACACACTTCAACAGCATACCAGCACACAGGAACAAATGCGAAAGGGATGGTCAATTTCACTGAAACACTTCTAGCATGGATGTGCGATATAAAAGACGCTAACTGATACAACGGGACCAGCCTAATTTCTAGTACTTCATGTCCTAATTAATAGACACTTAATGTCAGCCAGTTGTGGAGAGTGGTTCGTTTGTATCCACAAACATCAACAGTCTGTGATTACTTACCGCCGATAAGGTATGCGTGTGGTTCGTTCGCAGCCATAAACATGGACTCGCCCGGACCCAGTTGGACATAGTTTAGGAAGTACAGCGAGAACAGTCCGATGTCATTGGGGAAGTCCTGGTTGACCGTGAGAATGAGGTCCTCCACTCTATCACGTGACTGCATGTGTTATGAACGGATGGAGAAGATGATGCCTATGAAAACTCTCTAACGTGACTGCATGTGCTATGAACGGAGGGAGATGATGATGCCTATGAAAACTCTCGCACGTGACTGCATGTGTTATGAACGGAGGCGATGATGATGATGCCTATTATAACTCTCTCATGTGACTGCATGTGATATGAACGGAGGGAGAAGATGATGCCTATGAAAACTCTCTCACGTGACTGCATGTGTTATTAACGGAGGGAGGAGATGATGCCTATGAAAACTCTCGCACGTGACTGCATGTGTTATGAACGGTGGGCGATGATGATGCCTATTATAACTCTCTCATGTGACTGCATGTATTATGAACGAAGGGAGATGATGATGCCCATGAAAATCTCTCATTTGACTGCATGTGTTATAAACGGAGAGAGAACATGATGTATATGAAAACTCTCTCACGTGACTGCATGTGTTATGAAACGAAGGGAGATGATGATGCCCATGAAAACTCTCTCATTTGACTGCATGTGTTATTAACGGAGAGAGGACATGATGCCTATGAAAACTGACTCACGTGACTACATGTGATATGAACGGAGGGAGAAGATGATGCCTATGAAACTCTCCTCATGTGACTGCATGTGTGTGTTATGAACGGAGGGAGAAGAAGATGCCTATGAAAAGTCTCTCATGTGACTACATGTGTTATGAACGGAGGGCGATGATGATGCCTATTATAACTCTCTCATGTGACTGCATGTGATATGAACGGAGGGAGAAGATGATGCCTATGAAAACTCTCATGTGACTGCATGTGGTATGAACGGAGGGCGATGATGATGCCTATGAAAAGTCTCTCACGTGACTGCATGTGTTACGAACGGAGGGAGAAGATGATGCCTATGAAAACTCTCTCACGTGACTGCATGTGCTATGAACGGAGGGAGAAGAAGGATGCCTATGAAAACTCTCTCACGTGACTGCATGTGCTATTATCGGAGAGAGGACATGATGCCTATGAAAACTGACTCACGTGACTGCATGTGTTATGAACGGAGGGAGACGATGATACCCATGAAAACTCTCATTTGACTGCATGTGCTACGAACGGAGGGAGAAGATGATGCCTATGAAAACTCTCTGACGTGACTGCATGCTATGAACGGAGGGAGATGATGATGCCTATGAAAACTCCTCGCACATGACTGCATGTGTTATGAACGGAGGGCGATGATGATGCCTATGAAAAGTCTCTCACGTGACTGCATGTGTTCCGAACGGAGGGAGAAGATGATGCCTATGAAAACTCTCACGTGACTGCATGTGCTTTGAACGGAGGGAGAAGATGATTCCTATGAAAACTCTCTCACGTGACTGCATGTGTTATTAACGGAGAGAGAGGATGATGCCTATGAAAAACTGACTCAAGTGACTGCATGTGTTATGAACGGAGGGAGATGATGATACCCATGAAAACTCTCTCATTTGACTGCATGTGTTACGAACGGAGGAGAAGATGATGCCCATGAAAACTCTCTCACGTGACTGCATGTGCTATGAACGGAGAGAGACATGATGCCTATGAAAACTGACTCACGTGACTGCATGTGTTATGAACGGAGGGAGATGATGATACCCATGAAAACTCTCATTTGACTGCATGTGTTATGAACGGAGGGAGATAATGATGCCTATGAAAAGTCTCTCATGTGACACATGTGTTATGAACTGCCCTTATGATGTGACTACATGTTTGGTGAACGGAGGGCGATGATGATGCCTATGAAAAAAACTCTCATGTGACTGCATGTGTTTTGAACGGAGAGAGAATATGATGCCCATGAAAACTCTCTAACGTGACTGCATGTGTTATGAACGGAGGGGAGGAGATGATGCCCATGAAAGCTCTCTCATGTGACTGCATGTTTATGAACGGAGGAGAAGATGATGCCTATGAAACTCTCTAACGTGACTGCATTGTGTTATAAACGGAGAGAGACATGATGCCTATGAACACTCTCTCACTTGACTGCATGTGTTATGGAACGAGAGGGAGGAGATGGATGCCCATATGAAACTCTCTCTATGTGACTGCATGTGTTATGAAACGGAGGGAGAAGATGATGCCTATGAAAACTTTCCTCACGTGACTGTATGTGTTATGAACGGAGGGAGAAGATGATGCCCAAGAAAAGTCTCTCATGTGACTGCATGTTTGCGATGAACTTAGAGGGCGATGATGATGTGCTCATGAAAGTCTCTCATGTGACTGCATGTGTTGTTATGAACGGAGGGAGAAGAAGATGCCTATGAAAAGTCTCTCATGTGACTGCATGTGTTATTAACTTGAGGGAGGAGATGATGCCTATGAAAACTCCCTCGCACGTGACTGCATGTATTATGAACGGTGGGTGAGCTGATGATGATGCCTATGAAAAAAGTCCTCTCATGCGGACTACACGTGTTATGAACGGAGAGAGAAGAGGATGCCTATGAAAAGTCTCTCATGTGACTACATGCAAGTTATGAACAGAGGAGCGATGATGAGCTGCCTATGAAAACTCTCATGTGTGGACTGCATGTGTTATGAACGGAGGGAGGAAGATGATGCCTATGAAAAGTCTCTAACGACTGTATGTGTTATGAACGGAGGGAGAAGATGATGCCTATGAAAATACTCTCACACGTGACTGCATGTGTTATAGAACGGGAGAGAAGATGATGCTATGAAAAATCTCTCATGTGACTGCATGTTATAGAACAGGAGGGAGGAAAGAAGATTTCTGATGACTGCAGAGAGAATATGATGCCTATGAAAACTCTCTAACGTGACTGCATGTGTTTTGAACGGAGGGAGGGATATTGATGCCTATGAAAGCTCTCTCATGACTGCATGTGTTATGAACGAGGGAGAAGAGATACTCATGAAAAACTCTCATGTGATGACTACATGTTTCGAACGTGAGAAAGAATATGATGCCTATGATGAAAACTCTCTAACGTGACTGCATGTGTTATGAACGGAGGAGAAGATGATGCTCATGAAAGCTCTCTCATGTGACTGCATGTGTTATGAACAGGAGGGAGAAGATGATGCCTATGAAAAACTCTCTAACGTGACTGCATGTGTTATAAACGGAGAGGGACATGATGCCCATGAAAAAATCTGCACTCTGTGACTGCACAGTGAACGGAGAGAATGGATGATGCCTATCAGCTTCTCTAATGTGACTGCAATGTGTTACAGAACGAGGAGGGAGATGATGCCCATGAAACCTCTCTCATGTGACTGCATGTGTTTATGAACGGAGGGAGAAGATGATGCCTATGAAAGTCTCCATGTGACCGTAGCATGTGTTTTTTGAACGCGGAGAGCGATGATGATGCCCATGAAAACTCTCCTAACGTGACTGCATGTGTTATGAACGGAGTGGAGGAGATGATGCCGCATGAAAGTCTCTCATGTGACTGCATG